>OOFE01019972.1:0-13465 GCA_900323365.1 Monocentris japonica | reverse complement strand
GAGACCACCATGGTGCTGCTCATCACCATGGAGACGATCACCATGAAGATCACCATAACACAACTCATCATCGTGGACATCACCACAGCCCACATCACCATGAAGACCACCATAGCCCAACACATCACCATGGACAACACAACCCAACCTGTGATCATGGAGATCACCACAATAAAACTCATCACCATCACCATGTTGACCACCACAGTCACAACTCATCGCCATCACCATGGAGACCACCACAGCTCAACTCATCGCCATCACCATAGAGACCATCAGAGCACAAGTCATCACCAAGGAGATGGCCCTGAACCACTTCACAATCCATCCCATTCCAAAAACAATGATCCTGAGTGTCATAATCCAGCTCACTCAGAGGCCCAGCACCATTCTGGTCATTCAGACTCCCTGCCACACCACCAGCATGTTCCTCACCATTACCACCAAACTTCTCATTCAGATTCCCATCACCCATCACCTCTCTCAGATTCTGAACACAATCCTACACACTCAGAATCACACTATGGCCATCACTCCTCTCACCAAATGTCAAACCATCGCCATCATCCCACCCACGAGGAACCCCATCACCATTCCCTACATGCAGAGACGCATCGTTCCCATCACCATGATGAACACCACAGCCAATCTAAAGGGCATTCCCCCATCAGTCTGTCTTCAGACAGGAAGCTCGAGTCTCTTTCCAGCAGCCCCTCCAGTCAGGATGAAGAACAGACAAGCTACACAGGCTCATCATTCCATAAAGTATGGCATAGCTCTCGGGGCTGAAGTTATAATTATTGATAATGTCCCCTATTATAGCATGTACACTGAAATTATTGATAAGTTCATAGCTGCCCATGTTTTGTATTCTTGATTGACAAGTTATGTAATAATGTTCCACTCATTTGCTTTCCTATTGATTTGGCCATCAAGCATGCATATCATTGTGGGAGAACAATAGATTAGTTATCACACACAAACTCATGGACATCGAATTGACATATTATTTGTCTCTATTGGTTTTCAAATTCATTGATGGGGCTTCATTAGTACCTATTTCTGAATTTCATTTTACGTGCCACAGTAAAAATATATTATTTTCTTTCTTTCTACAGGATAAAGCACAGGAGATGGGTAGAATAATGTAAGTTTGATTCAGTTCTCTTTTTTATCTGTATTGTTAAAAGTCCATCTGTATTTGGACAGTGATATATTGATCGATGTGTTTGCTCCATATTCATATTCTTTGGATGTGAAATAACCAAATAACTGAGTTTAAAATGCAGATTGCCAGTTCTAATTTCTAATTTGAGGCTATTTTCAGCTACATTGGATTAACAGTTGATGACCTACAGCTCTTTTTGTACATACTGTCTCCATTTCAGAGTGCCCCTATTCAGATGCCCCAAATTCCAATTGTGCAATTTAGTCTGCATCCTATTAATATCACCAAACTATTGATGTCTTCTTGAAATGTTGTCTTTCCAGCTTTCACATTTCAATCCTCTACGAGGATTCATCTGAGAGTATGATAGACTTGAAATTACTCTGAGGCTGTATCAAGAAGCTTGTCAGAGTGAATTAAAAACTAATAAAAAAAATTAACAAGGATTGTCATAAACAGCTTTTCTGCTGACTGATTTTCTCAAAGAGTTCAAAGGGAAAACAGAGAAACAAGCAACAAAACCTGCTCATGACAATCTTGAAGGTTTGTAGCAGAACTGGCTTGAGAGCTTAATATTTTTTAATCTACTTTACACTTCCTCATCTCAAGCTATGTGTAGGCAGAGCTAAATCTTCAAAGAGTATAATAAAAATCACACTTAAATGCAAATATCCTCAAAAATACAGCTGGTACCACATAGGCATTGTGCCATTTCACATCCAGTGCATTACTTTTCTTTTGTATTTTTGTCTACTTGTCCTTATAGGATGCTGCAGGAGCAGAATGAGGATCTGCACCACAGTTTGCTGAAGACCGCAGTGAGAATGGAATGTCTAGGAGAAGAATTTCTGAGCAGCCACCAGCTCTTGGAGGCAGAGCTTCAGAGGACACGCATGGAGCTTAGCAACCTCTTGGAAAGGTTTAAAAGGTAAAGAATACATACATTTTTATGTGAAACCTTCAACTCAGTTGCTTGTGCCCAATAGTTTGAGATTGACAATAAAAGCTAGCCAGATACTAAAAGACTACTGTCCCAGTTATTGACCTGATTTGGCCATCTTGACCAGTCAATGTGGACCTATCTTGGCAGCATTAGAAAAAAAGTTGGCACTGATGATCTTCTAGTATCAACGTGGGCAAGCCTCAATCTGTTGCCCCCGTTAACAACTGTGTTTGTAAGCTTCAAATGACCTCCACTGGTCTATGTAGCTACTGTATTAGTTATCTGTTTTGACTGTTGTGTACTGACAGGCTCTGTTGAGGAACCCCGCAGAGCGTGTGTGTGTTTAGTGTGTGCTCCTCCATTCTCGCCTCATTTTCACTTGTGCATCTCTCAGACACCATAACCAGAAACTTTGAGACTGATTATCTGTAAACTGACCTCTGTTTTCATCATCTGTTAATATTGCTGTAGTTCTGTCCCAGGCTTTAGACAATATATAATAAAGTAGCACTTGAGTTGTTACACATGATGATCTGGATAATAACTTTACTTTACCTCATGTGGGATATTTCATACTATATATTGTATTGTATGAGTGAATAGTCTCTCTCTCTCTCTCTCTCTAGACTACAAGATAACTGTTCCTCTACACAACAGACCAATAATCTACTAGAGCAAAAGCTTCATTCAGTGGTGAGATCCACGCTAACTTTGTCTACATGTCTTGTCGATGAAGCTAAAAAATACCTAATAACATATACCTGCATTTCTATAAACATAGATACAAGTTTTATAGAGTGATTTATGGGCCTTTCTTACAAAGTTGTTGAAGATTTACCACACAGCAGTAGTTGAAAGTGACAGAAAGACTTTGAGAGAGAGGGGATGACATGTGACATACATACACCACCTATGGCAGGTTTTATGTGTAATTGTAATAATTGTGTTTTCTATACTCCATCAGGCTCATAATATGGAAGGACAACGTGAGAGGTTGAACCAACGCATTTCAGAATTAACAGAGCAGCTTGCCAATGCAAAAATCTCGACCAGCATGGAAACTCTTAGGGTAAGAACTTCACCTCCCTCTGATAACAAGTCTAGGCACGAAAAAAATGACCAAAATGCAGAGACTAAAAAGTACAGATTAAATGTTGAATGAGTGGTCTGTATTAATTTAGTGTACACATTAAATTTGATAGTCTTCTAATTTTGGTTGTTCTTTGATTATTTGATTAATAAATAGATCAATTTCCATGCTTACCTCTACTTAGAAAACATCAGCGCTGCACAAAACTGTTCACCACCATTTCCAGTCAGATGATTCCATCAACCGGGTTGTTCTCTCCATCACTCCCCCTCCGGCTCAGTTCATGGATAGTCATAACTGCGGAAAGACCAAAGCAACTGGGCAGGATCAGTCTCTGGGGTCAGTTCCAGAGGAGGAGGAATCTGACTGGTCAGAGATGGGTGAAGAGACCCCACGATTTATACTGATGGGTCCAAACAGATGTCATGCGAAGACAGTTGCATTTTCTTCATGGGGACACAGGGAAGGAGAAGGAGACATAGACAGTGAGTCAGGGGGTGAGGAAATTGTTAGACAACATTCTCCACGTTCACTGCAGATTCCTCATCTCCAGTTCACTGTCCACAGTGAGATTTTGCCAGTCCCTCTAACTGATGCTTGCCATTCCAGTTTCAAGAACCTATCAGATGGCATGACTGGCGTGGGTGGTTACAGGTTCACCACAGGTCAGAAATTTGTTTCGCCCATCCTCATCCGGTCAGCTAGCCTGGAGGAGATCCCTTTGACACATCATCACATGCAGGAGGAGCTAAGAGGCACAGAGGCCATGATGGATCTCCACCATCCAGAGGACGAAGCTATCGAGGATTCTGATAATGAGATCATTCATCACTGGAGGACCAGCAATGACAGTGACACAGCTATGGGGAGATGTCTGCAAAGCAGGACGTCAGAGCCAGATAACAGCCTGGCCAGCCTGCAGTCAGCCCAGAGGATGCTCAACCACTTCATATGTGAACTGCCATCCAGTGAGGGAGATGGTCAGGTCAGGGTTGAGGTGCAAGGCTGGACAGGAGGGCTTCCAGACGAGGTCTTGAAAGGGGAGCGAACACAGCTGTGAAAGATGTGGGCATGGTTCACTGTTATAGATGTCACAATTTGTTAAACCTTTATTGATGCAGTCAACTGAGCAGGCATGTTCTTATTCAGCAACACCCTGCTTCACATTCACACAGATACAAACATTCACACCTGGAAGCTCCAGTACAACCACAGTTTATTGTTGGACACTGGACAGCTCCAGTAGTTGGGGGTTAAGTGCCTTGTCAAGGACACCTCAACAGTAGTTCTGCCACAACCCATTAAGAACATCCATTAACTACAGACAGACAAGAGTTACATTATAGAACAATGACTAAAGCAAAAACATCAAATGGCATTGAGTACATTTTTTCTTCTTTTAATGTAATGCATCAAACATAATGCATGACGAAGCCCTCCCATCTTCACTCCATGGTTGACTCTCACCTGTTAATGCTTCCTAAAAATACATTTTTTTGCCAGCTCTAATGCATAAATGTTAGTAATTATACTTACAAAGCATACCCTTCATACTTGAACTAAACAGAGAAACCTTTCACAATAATTAGGTTCTTGGTTGGTTGGTTACAGTTCACTGTGCACTGTGGACAGACTACACTGTATTTATTCTCATAAGTTAGAAGCAGTTTTTGTGCCATAACTGTTTGCCTGTATTCAGTGCTTTATTTGTTTATTACATGCACATCTAAATATATATATTTATATTTATGTACCTCAAAGCATCCACTACATCTTACATTTAAACGGTAAATGGTAAAGCAACTCTATTTCTGTATTAACGCTGCAGATGTAGGCATTTCCTGCTTAAAGCCTAAAGCAGATATTCATTCATCTCTAATGTTTATTCTCTCTATCTATTCCCTTTATTTCACAAAACTTTATTTATTCACATTACCTGTTGTATTTGTGTGTAGTTACCCACAATTATGCATTGTTAAATATTTGATGTTCTAAACTGCAAAGTATGTAGTGCAATGTACACTTATTATTTATATTGTGGGGGGTGAAAAATGCTAAAAGATTTTTTTCCCCCAGTTTTGTCCTGTAAATCATTTTTTCTCTTTTAATGTAACAAACATAGTCTTAGGTGTGCATTGTATATTAATATATATTTATATAGTACTACAGTTGTCTAGCTTTGAATATGTGTATGTGTTAAGGTATTTTTCGTTCCTCTCTGTACTTCAATGATTAACTTACCAATGGTCCATAGAATTGCTCTATAATTAATAGATTAATTAATGGATTACACCTTGTATGAATATCATTTCATGTATGTATGTATCTAATGTATCTAATAAAAAAGAATAGAGATAAAATCATGTATTTATTTGACCATTTAAAGTTTGGGTATATATATATTTTTTGTAATATATATATATTTTTTGTGTTTTGTAAGATTTGCCTTGTAGATGGATTTTTTTGGACTTACCTTAGCTAATCTTTCAATAGTTCAAAACACAGCTGTACATTTACCTTAGTGTTTACAGACATTTCAAAATGTAAACCCACCATAACAGCAGCTGGTTCTACCAAACATTGTACAAACAGAGTAAATGGGCCCCCAGAGTTAAATTTGCCCTTCTGAGTTTCTCATGGGTATTAGAAAGGATAATCAACTCTTTCCCTGTTTGCCTCTCCTCCTTCCTCCATTACCCGAAGAGGGACACTGCATGTAGGTGAATTCATTTAATTGAGCTCAGACCTGTTCATTTCATTTCTTAAGTTCAACACTTCCTTCAAAGTTCAGATAGACTTATATGAAAACAAAACATAAATAAAATATATCTCATAAATGATTGTGCTGCAGCCTCACATATTAGTCTCACAATCACATATTCTTTTCATCTCATATTTATTTCAATCTATGTGTCTATGTATGTGTGTGTGTGTCTATTGTGAAGTTTCAGTGCCACAAGGATTTATGCTACACAGTTAATACCTTATAATATCCATCTACCTGTCATGTTCAATTTGGTTTGTCATTCACGTCCCTCTCTGCTGTATGAGGAAGGCGAGGGTTTGCTGAGCAGACAATGGCCTTGATTCGCAGGGCAATTTAATAGGATAGGTAGGTATTAGTGGTAAGATGTTCCAGGCATCCATTTTTGCCAAATCCAGTGTGCCAAATCCACTGTGTGGCACACCGGACAGAACACAGGGGTCTGAGGCAATATCTGGACTTTTTTTCGGCACTTTTTGGGACGACAAATAAGGTGAACTTTGATGTACTAACACCAATGAATCCAAGACAAACCAACTGAGATATAAAGGTTTTATATCTCTCTGGTTCTTGGTATTCTCCAAGGATTTTCCTTGCACTAACATGTCTTGCTTTTTCATTTTTGGATAAAAGAATATTCTCATGTGGATGTTATCTTATTGGAAATTATTTTATTGTAACCACTCCAACACCAGTCCACTTTTCAAATTCTGTGTTGTACTTCAGCATTTTATCTCCTTCGTCTTTGAACCTTTTGCATTCAACCTCCTCAGGTCTTGTTTTTGAGTCCAGCCTTTGACTCTCCTCCTTTCCCACAGATAAAGCACAGCATCGTCCCCTCCTCATCGCTCTCCTTCCCCTATTCCCCTGGTAAAAGAGAGCCCTCCTCGCTGCAATCATGGTGGTGATGAAGATGAAGTTCCCCTTCGAGAAGAGGGTGAAACTAGCCCAGGGACTGTGGCTACTCTCCTGGGCTGCCACAATGGCTGGGGCCGTCACCTTCACCTTAGGCTGCGTCCTCAAGACCGAACTTCGCAGGAGGGCAGAGGTACTTAAAAGTTTTACTTGCTGCCATTTTGAAGGATAGAAAACATTACATACATAAGCATTTTTGGTCCATTTCTGTTTTTGTCTCTTTTTGTACATCAAGTGAAATTAGTAACAGAATTTAAGGATCAAGATTATATGCCTTATAAAGATATTACATGTAACACAACTGCTATAATGAGTGACATGCTGGGATATTCCTCAATGCAATCGTGAATATACTGTATATTATGTGCCGGTACTAATGCATTCATACTGTGGCCAAAATATACAAATGACAACTCATTGAGTCATGTTCCCTTTGGTCTGACTATACTTGGGATCGGCAATACAGAACTGCTAATGCTAATGCTGAACCCTCTAAATTGTACAATGAAAGGCTAACATTGAGAAACAGGATATTTCATAGTTGATACAGTTGATGGCACACTATAATGTATTTACTTACATTAATAACTGCTAGTACACTTGACACGTGAACAAAAAAGCCTGTGCCCATCTTATTTTCAAATCATTCGTATAAACTTTGTAAGAAATCTGGCAACAGACTCTTTTTTTGGAAGTTTGTTTGAGATAGTGACTTTGAGATAGCATATTTCAAATCATTCCACATATTCAACACAAGACAAGATATGAAATATCTTTTCTGAGTCCTGGACCCAAATGAGAAAATAAGTCTCTCACTGTTGAACCCAGGTTCGTGAAAACAAAATTCTTTTGTTATGTAGAGATACACCAGAACTCAAAACACCCATGACCCGTTTGGGATCCTGACTCATCATTTAATAATCTTGGCTCTGTCCACAGTCTTCACTGTTCCTTAATCCCCACTTTTGAAGACAATCATCAGAATTTTTCATTATTAATAAAGCCTACACTACTCATTTGTTGCAATGTATTTGGATGTGTTTTAATTACATTTTTAAATATTTTTCTGTATTTTATTTATATTTTAAAAACATTAAAAAACATTATGTATTCTCTGTGCTACTACACTACAACTGTACTATTGTATTACTCACACTTCTACAGTATTATTGTATTTTAAAAATACCAAAATATTTCTTCTCACACATGAGAATTTTGTGACAAAAGAGATCCCTTTTCGAGCTACTTCAACAACTTGATCCATCCTTTGCTGATGGCAATATTCAACAATGAAGAAAAGCAACTGATCACACATGTAAGACTACATCATTCAGGCCTCTGCACAGACCAATGAAATATGTATAGTTACAGCGATAAAAGTACAAGAGCGGATGACACAGAATATCCTAGGATCCATGTGACCTTATATCACATCAAAATGTGGAAAACCTAAAAAAAAGGCATATGACATACAGTAGCCTATAAAAATAAGGTAGTGTAGTTATAGCCTCATTGGGCAATAATACACATGACAAGTTACATAACTTACATAACTACAAACAAGCTTGTGCACAGAAGCTCGGTAGTTCAAATCCGTGCTGGTACAATGTGGGCAGAGGAAGTGACTGAGACATGCTCTCCTCTTCCTCAACAACTGCTGTTAGGTGCCCTTGAGCAATATACTTAACCCCTGATTGTTCCTGTTGAGCTGATCAGTGGCCAACACTGGAAGGCTGTGGTTGAACTGGGAAGCTCACAAGTATGGATGTTTGTAATTGAAGTGTGAAGTGTGAAGTGTGCTCATCTTCCCTGTGTAAATAAAGGTTAAAACAGAAAAACACATTGCCATTAGACAACAAGGATTTTGTTTCTTGTTTGGAAATCAAAGATGTATTTTCAGATGCATTTTGAATGTACAAATTATATGCATTTTAATTACATTAATACATTACAAGTATTTTATAATATATTTTCATTCATTTTCAAGATACATTTTGATGTATTTTCTCCCATCTCATGCATTGCTTTCCTTACCAAAAATAAATTGAATTTATCTCCAATATATTATTATTATTCAATTACTCAGCATGGGGCATAAATACTCCAGGCTGAAGATATGATTTGGAGTGACAAGAATATAAATTTACAAGATGAAATGACTCACGCATACGGACTTACTTACAGGTAATGGATAACACAGAAATACATGTTGTGCCCAACACCCTTATGATTGTTGGTGTGGCATCCTTGGGTATCAACTACTTTGCTGGGAGGATCTGCCAGGATGCCCTAGACGCCGGGCGATTTCCTCGCTGGAAGAACTTCTTGAAGCCCTACTTTGCAGTCTCTTGTTTCTTCACTGTCCTGATGCTGCTGTCTGTGATCATGAGCTACGCCATGAAGGGCAACCTGGAATCCTCTCTGAAGATTGGCCTGAAGAACGGCATCCGCTTCTACAAGGACACAGACACCCCAGGGCGCTGTTTCCAGAAGCAGACCATGGACCGTCTGCAGATGCAGTTTCAGTGCTGTGGAAACACCGACTACAGGGACTGGTTTGAAGTCCAGTGGATCAGCAACCGCTACCTTGACTTCAGCTCTAAGGAAGTGAAAGAGTAAGTTGTGGAAAATGTTACAGGACGCTATGATGTGTCTTTCACATCTCTGAGTATTTAACATTAGCAAGGTGCATCACTGGCGCAGCAGAAGGAGAGTGGCCCATCTGATTTGACAATCTAATGATTAACAATCATGGAATACCCATCAGTGTTAGAAATCTGACAGAAATGAAGGTTGTATATCCTTTCCTGTCATAGACCCTTTCTCTTTTATCTTTGACATTTCTCTTCCAGCCGCATCAAGAGCAACGTGGATGGTCGTTACCTCTTGGATGGAGTCCCTTTCAGCTGCTGCAACCCCAGTTCTCCACGGCCATGCATCCAGTATCAACTCACAAACAACTCAGCTCACTACAACTATGAGCACCAGACCGAGGAACTCAACATCTTCATCCGAGGCTGCAGGGAGGCCCTGGTCAATTACTACATGGGCCTGATGAACACCATTGGGGCTGGAGTGCTTTCAGTCTTCCTGATACAGGTACTATGAGAAGAATTACAATGGTCCTATAATCATTTCAGGTAGAGTTGATACAACATCAAGGTGAGATTTTAATTTTTAGGCAGAGCTACAGCAGCATTGTAGGGGTAAGATGAAGGAAACACACAACTGGTGCACAAAAGTCACACAAGGTGATTTAGCTGTCTGCAAAACAAAGGTTTTTATTTAATCCTTACTTGATTGAGACCAAAGCCTGGTCTTCCGAAATTTAAGTTTTACCACCATAAAAGGTTTACATGGAGGAAACCCTAGGGAAGCCCTAGATGAGGTATGGCATGGAAGATCAAGTCAACTAATCCTTCACTTATTTTTTATTGTTTTATGTACAATAAAAAACTACACTACACTACACCGACTTTGGGGAAATTGGCTCGATGGTCAATGGTGTGTGATACACAATTTCCTTAAAAAGCTGCTTTCTGTTGCCAGCCCTTTAGGATCCTCAGAGATACTGTCTATTCCAAACCTAACCTGTTCCTCCTGTCTTCACCTCCTCCTTCCCAGGGCTCTGTGCTGGTGAGCTTGAGGTACCTGCAGACAGCCATGGAAGCAGTGGCAGGGCAGGAAAACACAGAGATTGAGACAGAAGGGTACTTGCTGGAAAAAGGGTTGAAGGAGACCATCATGGAATACGTGGACCCTGTGCTCAAGTTCCTCTTGCTAAACAAGGTGGAAGAGGGCACTCCTGCAGCTGGGCCAGCTGCTACCTGAAGCACAGATAATGAGCACAGAAGCTCAAATGATTTTAACACAGAGTGGGCAAGTAAATGATACATTTGACAACAACACATGAATGAAGAATTTCTTGAATTTCAGTTATGAGTATAGAATGTTTTATCCCCTAATGTGATCTGAATCATGCCAATCAGCCACATCAGGGTGAACAAATTCTTATACTAGTTATCTGAAAAACACTAATTATATTCTACTGCCTACTTTAATTTCTCATTCAAATTCCAAATATTGAATTGAAGTTCTTTTTTTTTTTTTTCTTCCAGTTATTTACATTAATGATGAAACATTTATCGGTATATTTGGTTACAGCATGGAAAATACACAAAACCAGTTTGTATCATAACATTATTACAATTATTCTGGAATGACCTCCCATGTGCATTCCCAAGATTTTTCCCTTTGTCGAAAGCATTAATAAAATCACCAATCACGTTATGGGAGGACATACAAAAATTACATTTGTCTTTATTTTTTTGTAAAAAAACTAACAAAAAAAAGCTGGCTGTAGAGAGACATGAGGCACAATGCTCTGCTGCAAAACACTGCAAAAAGACAATGACACTATATTACAAAAATATTATAACAGATAAGTTATTAAAGTTTTAAGTTTTTAATTGCTTTGTGGAGTGGAGTCTCTTATTCGTTCTTCCAATATAATTATCACCCGTTATACATAATAACACACAATGTCATCCTACGACAGGTGCTCCCTGTTGCTATTCCCCCCTCCCTCTCGTCTTCCTGTCAGGGAATGGAATAGGATTATGAAGATTGATTAGTAATACAATGAAAGCTGTGAAGTGTGTCCTCTGTCCTGACACCTTTCTAAAAGCTTCTAATCCCATTGGTTAATACTCAACCTGCTGCCCCAGCAGTCACACACCTATGTCAGGTGGATGTAAGATGTGATTTACTATGCACTGTTTATGTCTGTTTATACACGTTTAAATATGTAACAATGTAAACATTTACTGTACCTATAACTTCATGAATGCAGATACACTGTTGTATGCAGGGGGCTCCATAGGCCTATTACGAAGAAAAGCTCTGATATTATCACAAGAAAAGAAAAATAACTAAAATAAAACGAAACACCAATTTTACCCTTAATATGTTATTTGTATACCCCAAAGCAGTTCAACAGTCTTTTTTTGCCAGAAATAAAACAGGTTTTTCTGCTGCACTAATTTGTGATATCATCCTAGTGTATAGCTCTATTAAGAATCATTTAGAAAACATGACAGTGCCTTGGCTGATTTTCTGTGGATAGGGTTACTTCTTCTGGATAAAAAGCTAGTAGCACTACTGCAAAATATCTGGGTGCAAAAGCTTAAATAAAGATTTCATAGATTTACCATTTATTGTTATTGCAACAGCGCCATGCAGTACGTCTTGATGATGCAAAAGGTTTGGTTAGAGCAGGGGTCTCCAACAGGTAGCTCACCCCTTTCCAAGTAGCTCGCCAAAGGGTTAATGAATCTTTGATCTTTCATAAATTTGAAAACTTGATAAGTCAAATTTGTTTGGTCACTTGGAAACCTGGCTGTCATTTATTTCACAGGTGTCCCGCCCCCTCCTTACACAAAATTATTATTTGCCAATTAGTTGTCAATCAAACAGTTGCGCTGCTGTCAAGGTTGATGAGGCGTAGTGGTGACACGGACAGCAACCATGACTGCGGCAGCTGCCCATACCAATAAGAGGCTAAAAACATACTATTTTTACGAAGAGTGGGAAACAGAGTTTTGTTTCACGAATGTAAACGACAAGTGTGTGTGTCTGATCTGCGGAGCTAGCGTGTCAGTCGGTAAAAGATGTAACGTGGAGCGTCATTTCACCAAAGTCCACAGCAATTTTTCACGGGACTTTCCTGCAGGTAGCAGTCTACGAAAGGACAAGATAAAGGAGCTGAAAACTACGCTTCAAAGACAACAGTCTCTGTTCACAACATGAGTAGCTCTTGGCCATTTTCATTTTGTAAAAGTAGCTCTCAGAGGAAAAAAGGTTGGAGACCCCTGGGTTAGAGTCTCTGATTGGACTGTCCTAAACATCAGTGGCGCAAATCCACTGTAATAAAGTTATTTTCAAAAGTATTTAGGGAGCGAAACATTTTGACCCTTTGCCTCACTCTCATCAGTATGGATGTCAAATGATAAAATGACAATTAAAATGTTTGCCTTATTTAAAAATAGCAACACTTCATGAACATGATTCCTCTATTTCAGGGTGGCAAAAAGTGACCACATTCTTAGGTAAATCCATCGAGTACCAGTACCCTGCTTTGACTCTATAGAACAGCATGTACTCTTCAGGCATTAATTCAATAACATTACACAGTAGGTCCATTTTGATGCCAATTATTTGTTCGTTTGTGGCACACAGATTTTCATGGTAAAGGGGATATGGCTGAAAAAAATGAAAATCCCTAGAATAGGACAAGAACACAGGTAAGTAACTGAGGGGCAACAGTAAACAAGTGAAAACTAGCTTATCACTAGTTACATGCTTGTCAACTGTGACCATGTTAGCATATAATGAAACAGGTGTAAGCGTTTTTCTGTGACAGTCATGGATAGAGGAGAGTGGGGTGATTTTAGCTGGTGGGGAAGTTGAGCCACCCCTTGTTTCTAGGCAACCATAAACAAAACTGGTCATGTGACCACACATTTTTGAAGAGTCCTTCATTTTACTCACACTGTGATGGACAGAGGCAGATGGAATAAGTGGAAA
>OOFE01019971.1:12471-27648 GCA_900323365.1 Monocentris japonica | reverse complement strand
AGACGCGCGCGCGCGCACGCACACACACACACACACACACACTGTATTACTGTGCTTGTGAGGAGGACCCTTAGCTTTAAAATTTCTTCAAACTATCCTTGAAAGGTACATACACATACTGCCATAAACATATTCTGACCCTCTTCATTGTTGCGAATGAGTTCAGGTGATGAAACAGCTGAAGACACTGACCCAGACACTGAACACATTAAGAAAATAAACAGTAAATGAGATGGGTGGTGGAATGAAGTCTGACAACGCCCAAAATATAGAAATACAAAGATGGAAATTAAGAGTGAAACTGAAGAAATGAATGAAGGAGTCAAGCAGCACTCACCAAAGGCAGAAACGCATCCGATTAACATCCACGTAAAGGTAGAATCCAGAGGGCAGAGAAGTGATAAAAGAAGGGATAAAAAAAGAAAGGAGAAGATAAAAGGAAAGAAGATATAGAAAACAGGAGGAGAGGTGGCAGACAGCGCGTGGCCGATTTCTTTGAGTAACAGAAGCTAATTCAAGTGGAAAGCCTTTTCAGTTAAAAATTCAAACAATACACATCCTGGTTCTTTCCTGTCAAGTATGTGTGGTATGATGGAGTTTGGCTGCCTTACCCGTCTTTGCCGAGTTCTCCTATGCGGAGGCCCTCTCCCTCCTTGCCGAGGCGGATGAGGTTCATCTTCGTCTCCAGGGTCATCAGGAAGGAGCCACTGTAGGAAATCTCCAGGTCAAACCACAGACCTGATGGACACACAGGGAGAGAAACACAGGGGCTATTACTATGTAAGTAAAGAGGTGATAATGCAGGGTGGAGGGGGGATAGGAGCTGAATACACAGCAACCCATATCCTCCATTGTCAAGGCATTAAATCACACACACACACACACACACACACCATGGGGTGTGCCAAATTTAAAAATGTTGTCTTTTCTTTTGTTGATTTGGCAATATTATTCTCTACACAATGAATTGAACTGAACTGAATAGAATAGAAAGATAGAGAAACACATAAAAGGTGCCTGCTTGTGTATGAAAGGAGGGCAGAGAAGGGGAATTGTGTACGCATTCGTACTTTACAGTTTTCCAAGCACTCTCTCTTAGCTGCCACACATATCTTCCAGTGAGTGAACCAAAGTTCAGGATTGACACAAGGTACAAAAGGTCAAGAGTTGCATTGACCACTGGTTCAACACTTTAGGCCATTGACCCCCTATCTACCCGTAAACCTCTCCATCTTTCTGTCACTCCCTAGTTTCCCACCTCTCCACTTCTTGCCTCGCTCTGCTGCCTTTTCTGTGGCTCCTTTGCTTCCCTCTCTCTTCCCCAAAGCATCTCAGACATGAGGTCCCCAACAGATTTTACTTTCTTGATCCCTCCGCTTATGAGAGAGAGACACAGCAAAAGACCCGGTGGAGGGAAGGGAGAGAAAGAGGGAGAGATCACAGGGCCCTTTGAACGGAGGAGAAACAGTTGGACAGCGTGGAATCCTCCCCCTAGCCCTCGTTTGATATCAGCAGGGGGGACTGGCTGCATAAACAGGGTTCTCTCACTCTATCCCTCTTACCCTTTCTCTACCAAACCTGCTGTAATCTGGATTATACAAACCCCACCAAAGCCTTGATCCAAAAGCCTGGCTTGCATGGGGCAAGCTATGTGTTTTCTGACACTGGGTTTCTCTTTTTTCTCTCTCTTTCTGCACACATGACCACATACTCTCAAGTACATAGAGTACCCTCAAACTTGGGATTATTTTTCTTGAAACCCCTGGAGGAGAGCGAAAGTGGATAGATGACGCAGGAATGAATGCAGTGAAGAGAGTGTGAGAGACGAAGGAGCTGGTGAGAGATTCTCCCCCAACATACCTTTCCCTTTGTAGCAGTTATGGCACAGGTGTATGTATTCACACACATTGTATATAGTGTGTACAGATGCATGTTCATCACTCATTCATAGTTCATCACTCATTCATTCACTGTCAAAACCGTGTCAAAATAGGCTGCCAGTGTCTTCGTTTAGAAAAAAAGAAAATGTTGCTCAGATAGGATCAAGAGGTGCAGTGCGGGAAGATGAGTCCATGTGGGTAGCCCAGACGGACACTGAAGAGAGGAAGGGTGGGTTACTGAAACTGGATGAACTCCCCTCAGTTCCCTTCTAAGGCCTGGAGGCCAGCTAGCTGTGCTAAGAGACATGATATTGCAATGAACTTGATGTACTAGAGAGAAACAAGGAGACAGGGAGCGAGAGTATCCTGATGCATGATGGATAATAGACAGCAGAAAAAGAATGTGGAGCAAAAGAAAGAACAGAGGGTCAGAAAGTCAGTAAAGGTCTGAGAAAGCTCTGTGGAAAGGCAGTCAGACAGACAGAGGTAGAGTGAACATGCTGGGTCTCCTGAGCCCAGTGAGCCTTGCTCTACCTACTGGCCCTGGGAGGCGTGGTGGATAATAAGGCTGTGTCTGGCTGGGCCGGGGTTTATACAGGGCACCGAGCTCTACTAGCATGGGGAGTGGAGGGAGAGAGAAGCCCAAGTATAAGCTGCTAGATCAGGACAGTGCTTCTTTAATTGGGGTGAAGCTGCATGGTGAGGAGTCAGACGAGTGTGAATCGTGCATTCAGCAAGGAAAATGCACTCATACACATGCGGGTGGAGGGAGGAAAGATTAGTGCTTGCTTGCATTCACAAATGAAAACTCATGACAGCAATCACGAAACATATGAAACATATGTATAAATATGCACACGGACACAAACGCCTGCACAAGCATGCACACAGGTATTTGTGGAGACACGCACACAGACACAGCCAGAGAGGTTCATCGATCCACGGCACTCATATTTGTTACAGGAAGGAGCCGGGTAAGACAGAAAACATGAGATGCCTGGAGGACACAGCCTAGCGCCAGAGACTAACACACTAATCCCAGTGTTAGTTTCCAATGGAAAACAAAACCGATTATTTCTACTAGAAATTTTCTGTGAATAAACACTTCAAGGTAGAAGACTATTGATCAAGGAGAGACACAATAGAATTATTTTAGTGGAATGAAACATTCACTTTCTTCACATAAGTATGGGCTGAGGAGCACAGAAACCTGCACATGCATAGGGCCAAGTAAAGCCAATCTGCTTCTATTACCTTTAACTAATTCAATAATAAATTTTCTATTTGAGAGAGTATCAACCCCTTTCCTGCTTGCAGGGCTCCCTATTGAGAAACAGTTCAATGTTACATCTTTTCATTTCCAGGAAACATTTGTAAAAATGAAGCACTTTGCTTCTTTGGCTTGTCAGTGAGTGATCTGATCAATTCACAGGCAATCTGTTACAAAACCCTCAAAACATTTGGCAACAGATCACGGTTTCTAAATGTGAGTGCAATTAAAACTGACAACTTATCAAAAACAACAACAAAATGGTGGCCTGTGGAAGCTGATTGTGTTTGGAGCTGAATGGGAGCCTGGAATGGTTCCAAGAGATGCTGTTGCCTGCCTCGGTTGGAGGTGCAATCAATGTCTACTCTTATTACAGGGTTATGAGAATATAAGGGTGATAAAAATAAAACAGAATCAGTGACTCATAGGAACAGCATGAAGGGAGAGAGGGGGAGACTAGAGAGTGAGGATGAATGCCACAAAGAGGAAAATTAAAAGAAAGAGGATGCAGGGGGAAGAGAAAACTAGGAGGAGTCTGAAGACTTATGAAACAGAGAAAGACTTAAAATAAAAATAAAAATCTTAGTGGTACAAATGAAGTGTTTATTTGCCAATATGCTATGCAAGTGTATTATTTCATAGTTCAAGAAAAATGCCCCTGAAAAGGAACAAAATGCCCCTAAAATCAGATCAAGGATCCAAAAAATGCCTCACTTGCTCTTTCTCCACACTTACATAATGGAGCAATTGGGGGTTAAGTAACATAGACAAGGGCAACTGGGTAGCATTTGTAGAGGGAGGGAAGAAAGTTTGAATTTCACCTTCACCAGCCAGTCTGGGATTCAAACTGAGAACATACAAGTCTCAAGCATGCTTCTCTAACCTCT
This sequence comes from Monocentris japonica, assembly GCA_900323365.1. Classification (NCBI taxonomy): domain Eukaryota; kingdom Metazoa; phylum Chordata; class Actinopteri; order Trachichthyiformes; family Monocentridae; genus Monocentris; species Monocentris japonica. Next base: position 23,611 of record OOFE01019971.1, on the reverse strand, counting down.
AGGATACCACTGACTTACAAGTTGTGCATGCACAAAAGTATTTTATGCTCCAGTATGTTCCACAAGCAATCCCATTGTGTCTATGCTTACTAAACAGAATAGTGATTGTTGTTGTTACTGGCTATGCTTTCACTATTGTCTGTTTATTGAGGCCACAGTAGCATATGTTCCCGCAATTGTTCTCCCATTGGGAGTTGGGTAATTATATTAGAAATATTTTTACACTTCAAGTATTTTGGAGCTGATTAGAAAGTGACGTTATTTGTGTCAGGTGGTCGGTGAGTCATGAACGTCTTACCACAACTTCCTGTTTCAGCTTTGAATCAGTATAAGATGACGACATGTGACCCACTGGTTGGCGCTCTATTGTTATCAGCATTGGAATCTGTTGTTGGCATTGTTAACTTTGCTAGCATCTCAATCTGCACAGTCAGTCATTGTTGTTTTCCTTGGACAACTAAGGCAGCTAAAGCTAATGCTGTTCTCTGTTTGAAATGCATGTTGGAGCCAGCAACACTCACCCTCAGTATTGCAATCTCATTAGTCACTGCAAAGAGACTAGAGAAAGAACGGGAGGGGAGGCAAGTCATGAGACACATTCTCACTTCCGTCCAAGATCAGGAGCACAGCAATGCACTATGTGTGTGTGTGTATCAACAATACGTATTTAATGAACTGTACACTGGCACGAGTCAAATTCTGAGAATGCATATCTGCTTTTAACCCTCTCAGGATGAATTGTGATAAGATGGTTTGACTTACTCCACTCTACCTCCTGTATTGGATAAAAGGCAGGGCAATGTTGCAATGTTGACTTAACGCACGCACGCATGCACTCTTGGTGACAAATGCCAGCCTCTAAGTGCTAGCCTTGCCTAGTATGGGGGGGTTAGTTCAACTGTGACATCTGGATCTAACATTTGACTTAGCTTTCAATAACGACCTACTTCTGCCTGTTGTGGTAGATACCCTTGAATGTCTGACTAATGTGCATGACACCTGCATTTAATATTTGACTTGACAACGCCTGTCTGACTTCAGCTTCTATCCAATTGTGGGAGATACCCTGTGTGACATCTTTTTGTACCACAAGGCTTTTGCAGTCTTCCTGTTCATTGATCATTAGCCAGAAGGTGCAAACTCTTATTTGATTAATGACATGTTTAATTTACATTTAACTATATTTCTAGATCTATATCTTTGACTTGTTGATTTGTGTTTGGAGCCTTATCATTCACAGACATGCAAACCAAATTGTTTCTTTTGATGGCCTAAAAGTAGCAGAACTTCCTTAATGATATCTACGTCTGTCAGGCACGCCCCTCACCTGATTGGTCAGTAGAGGTAAAGTATGTGCAGCAAATGTGTCATGTGAATTCTAACCTGACGCTACATGAACGTCAAACTGAGCATGTGACACCAACATGACATGCACCTAATACCTGTGTCTCTGTTGGAAATCTATGTAAATATTTAGCGTTTTCTCTCGGAGGTTTGGTCAGATCTAAGATGTCATACAGATGGCACTCTTGTCCCCGAATAACCTACCAGTGTGCCGTGACTCTTTGGAGGGGAGGTGATACATTTCAACAGCGGGGCTGTGTGTATGAGGCTCCATGACTGACATTATTCTAGAGAATCAGTACCTTCAATGCCTACAATATATCAGACCAAGACCTGTGAGACTGACTTACAATGGAGACGTAGGCATTAGAGACAAGTAGTGTTGGTATTGACGTAGACACAATGTCTTCCATTTAGGTATACATGTACTGTTCATATACTACAGCGTTCACGTAGCGTAGGAGTGTAAATAATGTCTGCGACACACCCACACCACACTAGATTTATTTTGTATATGTTCATGCGTTAAGAGGATATTGCCACTGAGATAGTTATCGCATTAGAAACTGCTGTGCCGTGTGTGTGTCTATACATACATGTATGTAAGTGCATCCTCACTGAACAAACTATATGCATGTGTTAATATTTAGAATTGCTTTGTCTCTTGCCTTGGTAGTCAATGGAAGGTTTGGAGGCCCTGAGGATTCTGGGAGTGGCCACGCCCATGTCCAATTCTGTCAGGGTCAGCTCATTCATGAAGTAAGGCAACTGGAACAGAAAGACATACGTTCTACTAAATCGACAAACTATATATCTATTGAGTTCATTTCCAGAATACAACATTTAGGAAAACATACGTAAAATTCAACTTACGTTTGCTACTATCTTTACTTTAAATAGCACCATAATTTGTTTTAATTTAAAGTCTTCCAACCACTTAGGCAGCTGGATGCCACAATTTCACATGCTCTCTTACCTTTCACAAATGAAAGGTAAGAGATCACTGGAGGTCGCTGTCCACTCACCCTGATTTTGCTGAGCTTCATCTGGATCTTCTTGGAGACCAGTTCAGCCCAATAAGGCTCTCCCAGGAAGTCCCAGATCACCCGGCCCACGGCCGCATTCACCCAGGCAAGAGGCTCCTCTTCCTCCCTGGGCTGCACCACTGGGCTGCTAGGAAGCTGATGGGCATGACAGGAGCCCAGGTCAAATTCAAGGAAGAAAGAATACGACTCTAATATCTACATGATTCTAACATCTACACTCCTACAGTACATTCTATTGAATTTGGTATGCAGTGAACCTTGGCAGACCTTACATGATGCTACTGCTGTCACTGGTAATTACATGGCTTGCTACAATAAGTAAGGTTTCTTGTAAGAAGACTGCCGGTGTGCCACCTAATTGAAAAAATGTCACTGTAATAAGAGGAAGAGGAAGTAGTGTTAATGGAAGTTGTGTGTGCGTGTTACCTTCTTGTCAGCCCCAGGGCTGCTCTGTGGAGTCTGGAGGGCAGGGCTGGCAGCAGTAGGGCTGGCTGCCTCTTTTGGCACCAGGGTGGCCATGTAGACACTGTAGTCCAATAGGGGCTTGGTTTTGGCACTGGCTGCTGCTGTTGAGGAGACTGGGGAGTCCTTGGACTTGGGCTGAGATGCCAGTGCCTCATCTAGACTGCCACGGCTGCTGCTGCGACTGTGGGAGCTCAGGACTGAGGCCCAGGGCAAAGGTCAGTGGGATAAGGAATGAGACGCTTTTACAACTTTTGCTGTTGTCAAACCGCCAAGACGTTATGTTTCCACTAGGCTCATAGATACTGGAAAAACATACTCGTCAAAATATTGTATAAATTAATAAAAGAAAAATAGAAAAACATTTTAACCCTGGATTCTGAATTAACAAACACAACATTTGCAGCACTGCACTTGCTGGAGCTAGCATTTTCTCACCATTTCTACCTCCCACAACACTGTTGTGGGAAGTCTTGGGCTTGGAGGCCAGCAGAATCCTCCGGAACCACTCCTCCTTCTCCCTCCCAGTCCTTCCGAACAGATAGAGGGTCAGGTCCCTACCAGAGAATGATGGCCGTCCTCTCTCCTGTGTTCCCCCAATCCCCTCCCCTCGGTCCCCTGTGACTGTGGTAGTGGCTGTCTGGCCCTCAGAGGTCTCGGAGCGGTCGCCCTCAGCCTTGGACATGAAGTCGTCCTGTTTGGCAAGCTCAATGCAGATGGGATATTTTTTGTTCCATACACGCTTCCTGGCCAGGCTCTGAGGCACTAGATATACCTGGGGGAGGATATAGGAATAGAGCCACGAGTCTCATAAGCTGGGTTCCTACACATTTCTGCTACCAAATTTCATTACATTTTCATGACATACAGGGCAATTTACATAACCAATACTTATTATTATCTTTATTAAAATGTTACTTTTGTGTTACTGTATTTCAATGTCCAAGTGTTATTTTGGCTAGATATTTATTTAGGATATATGTTCTTTGAGTTATTATTCCTTCAAAGACAACTAGCTCAAGTGGCAGTCATGGCTGATGTTAAACGCCAGAGCAGTTGACAAAAGGATAATGAACAAATTGCCTTTAAATTTCCAAAACCTTTTGGATGTATATAATTTTAGAACTTCTTGAAAACATTTTAAAAAGGTCTTGAAAACACAACTGTTCAAATTCCATGACCTATCCATGTTTTCCCATAGCCATAGGAAAACCTGATAATAGATGACTGATCATCTTCTCCATACACACAAATACAAACACATACCTTGCTGTCTGTAAGGTCATAGATCTTCTGGCTGATATAGCTGACATCAGCTTTAGGTTCATTGTGTGCAGCACGGCGGGCAATGTTGCGGTTGGGTTTTGAGAGACGAAGGGTGGAGCCCTCCAGGCGAACATAGACAGAGTGTGTCAGTGTGGCATGGTACATCTCTGGGTCATAGTTCACTATCTCATTCATCCAGCCCTGGAGGGAAGACATGTTCATTTTAATTATATTTGAAGGGTTTCATTCTAAAACAACCATTTTGTAAATAGTTATCTGAAAAGTCAATATTCCCACACACGGAGGATTCTATCCTTAAAAACAATCTTTTTGTAAGCTAAGGTCATTTTTCAACCGAATGCTGCACAAGACCACTGTAGTATATAGTTTTTGGAATCCATATTTGGGGAGAAAGGTCATGTCCATGTTTAGGTCCATGTTTTTGTCTTGAGAGATTATCAATGCTACCAATTTCAGGAAAGATTCCAAAAGTGATTCAGTGTAAATATCAGCTTATGTTGTTTGTCATCACCTAAGCAAGATGTTGCTACAGTTATAGGAAAGGTTATCTGTCTCTTTCTAAGAACCTTACTCTGATGAAAGAAAGTGACTTGTAAGGATTGTCTCTTTAAGCAGAGTCATAACCAGTTTGATGTCATTTGTTTTCCCTGATAGACTTTGAAGTTCCTCTGGCTATATTCAGCCTAAGGTTCCACATATAGCCTATTTGCTGCTTTGTCATTTCAATGTAAAAGCTGTCAAGGAAATATCCATATTAAACTGCTTGCTTGCTTTGGAAAATAGGATACTCACGCTTTTATGCCAATATTAAAAAATAAAATAGACGAGCATAAATTGTTTCTTCTCTGCTGACAATCAATTTAATGTCAAAATCAAGCAGCAGTGGTTACCCTGAACTGGGCCAGCATTTCAACGCTTTTTCCCCTGACTTCCATTTTAGTTTTTCCCCATGTTTGGATTTTTTGGTTATATTTTTCTCAGATGTTTTACAAATTTTTAATCATTTTTAGACACGTCTCACAGACACAGCTGTACACATTGCCATGATTAAATAGGTTTCTGTTTATCTTTTTTTAATAGAAAGGACTTGTAATAATAAATGTTTCACTATTTTAAACAATTTCACACAACCACACAATTCGATGGTATCCTGCATTTATGTTTCAATTCCATTTTAAACCCATATTCTGTGATTCTGTCAACAATTTCTGCAAAACAGAAAACATAGGGCCCTACAGTCTGTGGTGGACATGAACTTGTTTCCATGAAACACTGCACCCCTGACACTGCCTTAGCACACAGGTCACCAATGAACTCTCGACAGACAAGCAGGCTGAGCCTGTAATGGAGAACTATGTTGTATTTTATGTGGCCCAGGCTAGGTCTAGATCAGTTGAAAAACTGTGTCCATGAAGTGTCCATATATTCAGCAAACAACGCTATCAGCTATAATACTAGGGCTTAAACTAGACATCTGACCCATTCCATTATGCCTCAATACAAAGGTGAAATCATTTGGAACACTGCCATGGACTGTGGGGTGACCAGACTACACAGCCCTCTGCTTGCCTTTGGGGGTCAGACTGGCAGGCTAATCCTTGGGATGAGCATTAGCAACAGACAAAGAATAGGCTTTGCCCCTAAAATACAACCCACAGAGGCAAGAACCCATTTGAGCTGTAATAAAGCTAATAATGAGCAGACTAGTTGGTTTCCACAGGTAATGTATTAGCCATTTGCACTGACAGAACAATCTACAAGCAGAGATCAGTCAGGAAAATGTGAAGCATGCCCTCAATAGAGTTTTTTTCTTCGAATTATATTTATCAGCCACACTGCGGCACTTTATAACTTTATAAACTCTATAAGCTTGTATACATCTGTATACATCAGACAAGCCTTTACATTAATATCAACATGAGACAGAGTTGGGAAGAGGAGCTGGGATTGTAAGACAGTCAGTGATGGTGATGGACATTTGTCTGTTGCTAACCAGTTTTCAGAAAATGGGTCTACTCTATTATGTAATGTTCTTGAAGACATTAAACATGTTTCCCTTTCATCAATGAATGAAGATGGTGACACATTAAAAGTTTGAAGTCAACATTGTTTGTCTGCTATAGGCTGCTGTGGCATCATAAAATTAATTCAAAGAAGTTTGTGAAATGAACCAAAAAGGCAAAAAATAGATCCACTGACCTTAAAGATGTCTGGCTCTTTAATGTCTATCTGGGCCATGTTCCACAGCTTCCCATGATGTCTGGCATGTCTTAAACCATGGCCAGAAGGTTTTGGTTCTGTAAACCACATCACAACAATGGCCAAAAGGAATCCCAATCCAACCCCAAGCAGCATTCCTCCAATGTAAGTGGGCAAGGGTAATACAAAGTATCCATAGACCAGTGCAGTTAGGATCATGAGAGTATAGCACGGAACAGTGGGTGCCAGCTCAATACTTTCTGATTCATTGTCACCGCATGGCTCAGCACTACCACTCAGTGGCACTCTAATTCGACTACCAACTCCACTATCATCAGTTCTATTGCCACCATCAACTTCTGTGTCAGTACAAGTCTCAATGTCCTCACTGTATAGGATGCAGAAGTCTTCATCCTCCTGCTTGGCCAGAGCAGACATGGAACACTTGTCCAGTGACATGGAACCTAAAGATGATTTGTTGGGGCTCTTAATGTCAGCAGAGGAGGGGCAAGGTGATTCAGTCTGACCAGAGGCTCCACCGTTGGGGCTCTCAGCCTCCCAGTCACCTCCTTCCTCCTCCTCGATGCAATAGTTGTTATTGTTGCTCTCTAGGTGGCCGTTGATGGAAGCCATGTTTGAGAGTTCTGAGGCACTGGTGGAGAGGGCCTTGGGCCGGTAGATGCTGCTGCTGCCAACTACGCTACCACTCTTTTCATCAATGATCTTACTCAGCAGCTGCAGGGGTTCGTAGATGACCTCAGAGAGACGCCGTTTAGTGTCTTCAATGCGTGCCTCAACTTCTGAGACATTGAAGAAGCTGCGGCTATCTGGGGAAGTTAATGGAGAGGAAGGGGCAGTTTTAGAATCAGCAGTAGTTGAAAAGGTAGCTGTAGGGATCCGAGATTGCGTAAATTGCTTGAAGAGTTGTAGGTTGAGGCGGGATTCTGGAAGACGGTAGGGTAAGGACGAAGAGGATGAGTCTTGGGAGGCATCTGAAGATAGGGATTTGACCAGACTCTTCATCAGATGCCTATGCCTTACTGAGGGAGGGGCGGCAGGAGAGACCCCATCACGAGGCTCAATGTCAGAAGAGAGAGATTTCACCAAACTGAGAAAGGGTTTGTCACTGGAGGGAAAGCTCAAAGACTTAGTAGGAGAGGAGGTGGAATTTGCTTTCTGCTCAGCAGGGAGCAATGACAGACTCTGTGTGGGAGAACTGTTATCCTGATGTCCAGAAACTGGAGAAAGTCTGGATGATTCAGGAATGATGGCAACCTCTGCTGCAGAGTCCAATGGCACCCCTTCAAACATTTCCTCACTTGCCTCTAAGGCAGTCACAACATTTGAGTCGTCCTGAACAGCAGAGGTAGAGGAAACGGTTGTCCCATAGAGCTCCTCTTCTTCCTCCTCTTCCTCCTTCCCAAGAGCTGAGAAGTGGATAGTGATGGTCTCCCTGGACAGCGAGGAGCGCGTGACGTGGAGCTTAGGGGCCACAACAGGTGGCCGTGAGGCTGTGGGGTGAGCTCTTTCTGCATGGCTAAAATGCTGGCTGGTCATCGCAGTACTGCCACTGAGTCACACTCTGTGGAGAAGGAAGACAGGAAATGTATGGATTTGAATTGCATAAAGTTGAATTTGTCACGCACACATTGAACTGCTCACATAACTGGATATGTTGAATAAATTAATTGAAAAACTGAATTTGTAAGGCACAATTTGAAACAGAATACAGCAGTAGTACATTGACTATCATTGAATTCAAATTTTAGCTAATTTCAAATCAAGTTTTCCGAATTAAATTTTCTTAATTCAGATTCAGCTTCCTGAGACACACAACAAGGAACATCTTATTCCCCGAGTGAAGACTGGAAGGCAGTTGCCTCCTCCAAAGTGCACTAACACTCTTTAATTAGCCAATCACCAGTCATTAGCCCTCGAAGAGGACATTGAGCCACTAAGCTGCCATGAGAGTAAGAAATATGACTCAGACGTTATGCTCCTGATTCCCTGAAAAAGTGTGTGACAAAAAATGTGTAACTATGTGGGTGGGTGCTGACAAAATGCGACGCTATATCCCTCTACCAGCTCAGATCTGCAGCAATCAGGCATCTTTAAATCACCACCACCACACAATTGGTAAAAACACAATTATACACCCACACATTAGAATGGGAGAGAAACCTGCGTGATCTAATTTGTAATTTGTATTGGAAAAACTAAAATAACACCAAATATCATACTGTCAAAAATAAAAATATTGTGAAATGATATCTCAGCCATATCGCCCTGCTGCATGACAAAAAAAAAAAAAATCAACCACTGAAGTCAGTGAAACACAGTCACAGAGCCAACATGTAACTTGACAGCTAGTTTAGGCTAATGCTCATCCAATGAATTAGGCAACTACACTTAAAGTTTAGTCTACAAGCCTACGGCTGTGTCACAAGAACCACAGCTCTATAGCTTTAAGCTACTAAGCTAGTTGGTAGTCATCTTATTATAGCTTTTCCTCATCATTAAAATAACTGAAAAATCAACATTCAGTGGAAGTTACAATGTTACTTTCAAGATCCTTTGATAAAGATCATTGCAAATTAAGTAAAGGAACCAAGCAAAGTAATCAACCTTTGAGTTAAGTTACCATGCCTAGCAACTCAAAGGAATAAAATGGTTGGATGTTTAACTTACAAAACTCTCACAATATCAAAACAAGGCCTTTTTACAGTGCCATAGAAAAGCTATTACCACTTCCTTTAAGCGAATGTTTGTCAATGATTGTCCTCCACGGTCATTAAGACAGCATGAAAGTCTCTCTGTGCTGGTTATTAGGCCTAAATTATGAGTCTAGTTGACTTCAAAGAGATTTCTACTTAAGGCTGCACATTATGATCTGCTGGTGTGTAATGCGGAATCAAAATTTGATGAGCACAGGCACCATGCACGTTTGACTGTGTTCAGAAGATTACAATTACCTAGTAAATTGGAAATTTGAATCTGAACACAAGCTTTATGGTTGAAAAGCAAAGGGTTTACAGTAGAGTAGAGGGTGGAATTGGGGGAATGAGGGAATTGGGAATACAATTTTAGTTGTACTGTTACAGTGTGAAATGGAAAATTTGGATTTTTCTAATCGCATATATGTGGCTTTTTCTTAATTGTTTCCCATAGTGTTTACTGCAGAATTTTTGTAGATGTGGAGGGATGTTGGTAGTTTTGGTTCTGAGACCAGGTTTGCATCTGGCCCAATTCCAGAATCAGTTCTAGTTGGTATTACACTTTAATAATAACTCTTTTAACATTCTTTAAAAGAATAACTGTCATTTGGATATCATGATATATGGACAATTGTGCTGCAAGTGCAATTAAAATTGTTGTGTGCACATATAGAGAACCAAGCCATTTGAGTTTTCCATTTTCAACACATTGTCAGAAATGAGTAGCCTTTTCTTTACCTTACCTTGACATTTATGGTTACTATGTCCAAATGAAAATGAAAAAAAGTCTGCTTTAATGGGCTTTCATTTCAGGCCTAAGGACAAAAAAGAATTTGAAAGGCTATATAGACTTTTGATATCCATTGAAGATGCAGAGACACCCCTTGGGCTAAATACACAAGGTAATATGTGCACCATCTGTAATACCCATCTGCATTACGCTATTGTCAGTCAAAGCACAAATAAGAATTGCCTGATCATGGATCAGCCTCCACAGCCGCATGGACCTTTTCTCATTTATAATGCATGATATCTGAAGACAGAGATAGCTATGCATTTAGTCGGCTACAGAGCTGCCCAGTGTACTGCAGGACAATGCTCCTATGATGGAAAGGAATTAATTTCTAAGCTCCACATTTCCTTGGCTACATACTAGCCCCTAGCCATTCAATGACATAATGCTAGCTTGTTTCTACCCTTGGTATTTGACATTTTAAGAGACCACCCTTTATCAAAAGCCTAAAGAAATCTTTGCAGAATATAAATTAATAGCTTGTATTTTGTTTGTATTGAACAATCAAATTGGTTGTATCCAGATTCAAAAGAAGCTAAATAGCAGTGAAAACCTTTTTTCTTACTAATGAAAAAAAATCTCATGTGATGGATGGACATAACTGGAAGCACAATCTGATCAAATTGTTGCCTCTGTTTGCCTCTGTGAGAGATCAATGGGAATGACAATAGAATTATGATAATAACTTGTTTATAGACATTTGGCAATGGTAGCCTTGTGCCTTCTCCTGACAACGGAGGTGGCATGAGGTCATGCCTGGCTTACCCAAATACAGGCCCAACTTGACCACTCATTGTCACATGGGTCACAAGAGAGCTACTTATCCAGCCAGGCAGTCTGCCAGCTACCTCCGTCGCTAGCTAGCCAGTCCTCGGGGTCAGCAACAGCACAATGAGACCAGTCTAGTGGACTGCAAGCTGGACTGACATGCAAGACTCATAACAGACCTAGAAGCATTTGCTAGCAGCACATCTATCACATTAGGAATAGTTATAAAGTGGGAAAGTGAATGTGCGTGCGTGTGCGTGCGTGCGTTCATACATTTGTCTAACACATGTTCATTCAAGTGTATACACCGACCAGCCATAACATTAAAACCACTGACAGGTGAAGTGAGTAACATTGATTATATCGTTACAATAGCACCTGTCAAGAGGTGGGATATATTGGGAAGCACGTGAACAGTCAGTTCTTGAAGTTGATGTGTTGGAAGCAGGAAAAATGGGCAAGAGTAAGGATCTGAGCGACTTTGACAAGGGCGTGTGGGGAGCGAAGGCTAGCCCGTCTGTTCCGAT
>OOFE01019971.1:2035-12451 GCA_900323365.1 Monocentris japonica | reverse complement strand
TAGACGACTGGGTCAGAGCATCTCCAAAACGGCAGGTCTTGTGGGGTGTTCCCGGTATGCAGTGGTTAGCACTTACCAAAAGTGACCCAAGGAAGGACAACCGGTGAACCGGCTACAGAGTCATGGGTGCCCAAAGCTCATTGATGTGCGTGGGGAGCGAAGGCTAGCCCGCCTGGTCCGATCCCACGAATGGTTTTAATGTTATGGCTGATCGGTGTATGTACACATTCAAAACTGAATCACATTGTGTCTTGTGTCTCCAAGGGCCTTCCTCTGAGCCAGTGCGCAGACTGAGTGAGGGACAGTGTGGAATGAAGTCAAGCCATTGAAGCTGATGATGCTAATTACTGAAGCGACCAAACCTCATTAGCCCCCGTTATGAGCTCATTAGGGACATGTTCACAGCTCACTCCCTCCATCAAACACTCACTGAGCTATTACACACACTGCTGACATCAGTGGGCATGAATGGGATAGTTATATAGTAAAAATGTAACTTGACATGTGATTGACGTAACCGTGGGAGTTTAAGTAGCAGTGATATTTTGGGTTTTGAGTCATCAGGAGACTGTTTGATTAACAAAAACACAATGGTCAAACACGGACACACAAGAATGCTTAATATTTGTGTCGTGGGCTTTCCAAATGTCATAGCTGCCACTGACTGTATGCATGTGACCATTAGGGCTCAGAGCTCACAAGAACAAATTTATAGGAAAAGACAAGATTCCATGAGCATTCAGTCATACAGATATGGCCATAACGAGAGTCAAGGCTTGGAATAAATCTGTACGCAGGCAAAGGCACTCCCAATATTCTCAGTGTGCACATCGGATAGGTCAAGTCTGAATAAGAACAGCTCAAATGTGCATATCTCAATCCATGGAGGGCCTGTGTAACTTTACATTCTGTATCAAATATTTTAGGACCAGATATCAAATATCTCATCCTAATTTTCAGGCTCCATTTAGTAATTTGATCTGGTATCATACCAGACAAATCTCATTACTGCTACAGGATGTGCAATACATCTGCAAGCAAAAACCACCGAACACACCGAACCTATCCTCCCCGAGACAATCACATCTAACGATGCTCAAAGAGATCATACACAGGAGCAGATGCTAACCCCTTTATCGTCTCCTTATCAATCTGAAAAAAATACATTGGGGCAACTGAGCTGATAATCACATGAGAAACAATAGGAGAGAAGGCAGAAAGATGGGCAACACATTTAACCAGAAATATTAGTAAGTGAGGTCCATCCAAAAAATATCAGTAAAAAGGGCCAGAAGGTTGTAGACTGTAGACTATAGTTTGTCAGTTGTGAAAGCTACAGTAGGTGAACCTTTGTTACAAAGGCCAGGACCTGAACCAGTAATCCCACTGGGCTGGCTTACTGTGACGCTGTAGCTAATGAGTAGCTTGCAGAGCAGACTGACCTAATCTGCTGACCCAATGTTCTCTCAATATGGCTTTCCAAGAACTAGATCACTGACTTTGGACCTCTGTTGTTTAGTCAACAAAGTATCTCAAAATGTAAACAGAAGTTCATTATTAATCATCGCAGAACAGCAGAATCAACTGTCAAACTTCGTCCTACCAAGATACCAAGTTCTCCAACAACAGTAGCGTCCGCTTCTGGTGCGAACAAGACCCAAGAGTAGCCGAAATACTGACGGATACAGACAATGGAGCTGTCAGTCACCAGTTTAGCTTTCATTTCAGTTTATCCAGATTCAGGCAATGATTTTCCTTGTAACAAGACTTAACAGGTTTGGCAGTATCACTCATCTTAGCTGGTCATATTAGTTAATTGCTTGTGTATAAAAATAGAGATAAATTGGTTTAATCTGAGTGAGGTGGTGAACATTGTTTTCCCTTGAAACTGTGACAATCACTTGAGATGTTGGGGAGAATGTTTTCTTTACTTATGTGTTTAGCTCCTCCTTAAGACATTGCCTTGGACCAGTAGGAAGCTAGTTTCACAGCTCTCTAGGGAATGAGCGTGAATCATAATAAACAGAACTGTTGTGGAAACCTGCTGCTATGGGTCTATGGGAAAGGATCTGCCATCTAGGGAACACCACCAGACTAACACATTTAATCTCCCACAAAGATCAAGCCTAATGTTTTTTGTTAACAGAACCTGTCTGCATAAAGCCTGGACATTCCTTTATTAATCCTTTGTGATTGTTCTGGGTTAAGTATCTATAAGCAAATATGAACAATGAGTTAAGTAAGGGAACCTCTACTATATCTTAACTGCATGTAGGCCTCAAATGTCAGTAGATCTGGCTGACAGCATTTCCTCTGTAGCACACACCCAGTAAGGATATTTTTGCAAGTCATCCTGCCTGCTGCTTCTGCCAGTGCAATACCACATACCAACCCCTAAAAGCATCTCAAATGTCAAACGTCGCTGTTTCAGATGACATCACTGGGATTATATGAAAAGAATTGCGAGGATTTCTGTGAGATAAAAAGCTTAAAGCAGTGGAGGCAGTGAGAGTGCCATTTTTTGGGATAAACTTGACAGTAAAGATCAGATTACCAGAATTACGACTAGGTGTAGCTCATCATTACTTGATTACATACTCTTCAGCGGTCAACATGTGGCAGACGCACAACCTACAATGCTTCCATCATAGAATTTAACAACACTGTGTTCCCGCTGCTGCTGTGACATGACACACACATTTCTCTGTGGAAGAGATGAAATCCCAGACCACTATACTTGATCCAGGTTGCCTGGTCAGGGATTTGAAGTAATCCCACCGTATATCCTTCTGTTTATTTACAGTAGTAATGGCTTTCCCCATGCTTACACTGACGGTGTAGCTAATGACTTGCAAAGTGTCTTTCTAACAGCCCAGTGCTCACATAAATGCTGCCGCTGATGCTGCAGCTAGCTAACTGCTGATGGTCCCATAGGCAATGACAATTTACACACATCTAATAGATGCCTAAGGAATATGCCCCTTTTTTGGGTTGCGTTGCTATTAAAAACCAAATTTACTACAGTAATTAGATAGACGATAACACTGGCTATATAGAGGTGTCGAGACGGGAGAAATGAAAACCTGTCGACATTTACTGTAAAATTTGGATGCATTCATGGACTTTTCATGATGTAATATATAGTGAATTCTCTTTAAACACTGGATTAGGGGCATGCACATGCTTGAACTGATAAATATGGAGTGTAATACGTTTTCCAATTATACTAGTCTACGCACAGATACACACCCAGACACACACCCAGACACACACCCAGACACACACCCAGACACACACACAGCGGCTGAATGGAAGTGTGAGCAGAGCAGTGTGCTAGTGCTGACTGAGGCTAACTGTATTAGCTGATACCAATATGTGTGAGTGTGTGCACACATGCTTGAGTGATTGAGTAACCATGTGACTGAGGCCATACAGGCTAGTTAATGCATTTCTCAAATGGCTTTCTGTTTTCAAGTCCTGGGAAAAACAATAACATCACAATAGAACAGAAACTGTTCTCAAGTATGCAGAAAAACTGGCGGGACAGGCACTGACATCAACATGGGTATCAACTGTGTCTCCATGTCCCTTCACCAAGAAGAACAAGATAACCTACATGGGGCATAGATAAAATAGGATTACTTTAAGTTATTGTTCATGGAAGGACAATGTGCCAGTTCTACTTTACATGGCTCCAGTTGAAGATACTGTGTTGAATTGAGTTTCATGACACACAAACTAAAACGCTTTGTATAAATTAAAAAAAAATATGTCTGGCAATGGCAAACGTTTGGAGATACAAGGTTTCTGTCTGACTGCGTTATGTTAGAGCATGTCTTTTCTCTCAAACTGGGACAGTGGAGAAGACACAAGATAATAAAATCTGTTGTACCACCCACAAAGAGAATACAACCTGAATAGACAATACAGTTTGAAAAGGTTGAGAGCTAATGCTGATGGTATCCAAAGTCTCAAAAGACTGCCAAAAGATATGCCCGTAGAGACAAACTTAAAATACACACACAAAGCCTTGCATAACCCTTCTTAGTGAACACTCGTGTTTGTCTCTGCTGGTTTGTGTGGTGTTTAACAGAACATATAATGTGGTTCTTAGTAATGCACAAGAATGAATGGTAAGTGTGTGTTTTAATGCATTAGGCAGAGTAAAAAGCGGAGTGCTAACTGACAGGGCAAAAATAACCCGTTGAGGCAAACCATCATGACTCTTAAGCCAGGATCTATGCTGGTTGCTCTTGTTACAGCTTCCTTTTGGACTAATCTTTCCTGTAACATCCAAGGCAGGTTTCAATGTTTAGATGCTCACCTTAAATAGCAACAGGAACAGTTAAATCAGATTTTGTATCCTGGTAAAGGCAAAATACTAATCAGATGTAGAAAGCACAGCCCTGTGTCTTTTACCTAAACAATTCTAGTCAGAGGATAGCTGCCTTTTCCAACTATGGATATGAGAAATGACTGGATACAAGAAAGATTGTTCCTCTTTTTCACATATATTCAAGCACTCCGATTTCAAGGCTGTTATGTTGTTGGATTTGGATGAGACAGCACCTGTTTTCAAATGCCTGTAAGTGGATAGTTAGATTGCACAGTTACTGACAGTAATGCTTCAATTGTGTGTGTGTGTGTGTGTGTGTGTGTGTGGTAACACAAGAGAACTAAAAATGAGATCTGTATTAAAGGGACAGAGAGAGAGACTTAACAGTAGGCTTCATAGTACATTGACCCTTGTTTTTAACAACTCCAACTGATAGGCTGACGTAAACAAGCGATGTCCAAGTTAGCCAAGTTAGTTCACTGACCCTGATGTTGTTCATGTTAAATAATGCATTCCTCGCTTAACTGCTTAACCTCGTCAACAAGGCCTCATTATATTTGAATGAACTACACGATTTCAGTGGTGACAAAACCGTGACATGGCTTAAGCAAGGAGATCTGGCTCTCTGCTCCAGTTACACAAGCAGGCTCAGTCAACCTTAACCCAGGCAGCTAACAGAGCCACACATTAGCAGCAGGGTTATCATGGTTGTACAGTTTCTATTAGTACACTTTCATTTTCATATTATTTCTGAATTTGATTTTCATTTCAGTTTAGATTCTGGCGGTTTGCAGATGGTGTTGGGTTGTTTTTGTTTAGTGATTATTTTTCATGAATGAATTTAGTTTGTTTTTCTTTTGTATTCATGCCTATATAGAGTATAAGAGAATACCTGATTTGTGCACACAGTCTTTTGGATGGCCAGAGTATACTGAAGAACTTAATTATTTTAATTTCACTTAGTTTTGAAAGTAGACATTTTAATTCCTGTTCATGGTGATTTTTTTCATCGTTCTTATTTTATTTCAGGAAGTTTACTAAAATGTTTTTCCTGCCTATTTCTAATTACTTCTGTATAATAACCTTGTTGACCAGCTAGTCACATGATCTTCCTACTAGAGTAAGGCACTGCTTAGAGGAGCAAAGGAGAGTTAAGTTCACACAGTGTTGCTATTGAACACAGGAGGTCAACTAGAGGTAAGCCTGTTTTAGCTTACAGACCATAAAGACAAAACAGGCCTCGTTTGATAAGGCCTTCATCTAGTTAAGACTGGTTGGTTTATACAATTCTACATTTACATTTACTGCCCTGTTCATTTTACAAGCTAGGCTGAGTGATTTACTGACTTCCTGCATCTACAATTCTGAATGAAGGTGCTCCCATTCCAAACTACTGACCTTTGGGGCAATGGGGCAAGAAACTCAGCAGCTAGATTGTCTCTGGCTTGACCTAAGTGCAATACTGGATAATGTAAACACCTGGCGGGTATCCTCATAGGCTTGTAGGTAACAAAAGATTTATTCCACTTAACTGGTCTTTCACTCCAAAAACTAGCCACAGTAAAAGTAAGCCTCCTGGCCAACATGTGAATGCCATGCCAAGCTGCTGTCTGCATCCAGGCATTTGGGGTAGCCATCTGTTCACCTAGCCACAACTGGTACAATGCAGGTGAGCAATGGACTTAGACTTCCTGCTACTGATTCCCAATATAATTGCCACAAATACACAATGTAACGGACATGCAGAGACAGTGTGGGTAGGTGCAGAGAGAGACACAATCACATAAGGTTTACAGCAAGATGAACCTGGAAGATTTGTTTTCTTTGTAGAATCCAGTCTGTAGATTCTTTTGATTTTCTCTATTTGGCTGATTACATTCACCACATCTTTGACTGGCTGCCTTATCTATCTAGAGTAATTAAATCTTCCTGGTCTGAGTTACATAATTGTATTCCACACTAATCATGGTGAAGGCCTGCTTGAATTGCTAAGGGAATGGCTGTAATCCAATGAACATTGCTGCACTGCTCCTCACAACTCAAATTAAAACGGCTAAATTCTCTGATGCTCACACATCTCTATTTCTGTCAGCTCTTTAACTCTCAACTTAAATGCTACCTGTGAACACGCTGTAGCTTTGTGAACATCGCCTCAGTTTCAAATGAGAAACAGCAACTCTGAAGAAATATTTATAGATAGGCTATATTTATACGTTTTCCCTCCACCTCTCCTCTGTAAATAAGTGATATTTTGACAGTGGTAGCAAGATGAACTGTACTCTCAACAAACAACCGAGACAGTACCTGAACCAGGACCCTGATCGTTGCTGGCTGGCAGGTTGACACATTCTCCTGATGTCTCAGTAATGGTCATTACTGTCTGCACCTGTCTGCATGAACACTCATGTCATCTGACATCTGACGCCCAAAAGAATGATTAGGAATCTCAGAAGTAACGCTTAGCTACAAAACAAACAATCTATGAATGGCTTCTTTCTTGAATGGTAGCTGCCCTTATTATAGACATGGCAAACTGATGAGGACAGTATCAAAACAGCCACAGTGCTAGAGTTATTTACCAGTGAAAAACATATTAGCTTTCTGTGTGTTGCACTGGCTCGTGCACAACCAATGTCTTTCTGACAAGGCCATGGCTTTTCATCATCAGTTGTGAAGACATCTACTGGCAGAAATCCACAAAGACACAGCCCAGTGTGGAATGATCATGTCCCTCAAAACCCTGGACATTGCTCTGATAAAGATTTCTGTTTTTAACGTCTACATAAACAGATACTTTTGTGACAGTGGGCTATTAATGCTTTTGCTTTGCTTTAAAACTCTGCCTCGTTAACTCTGATTTATCCGTTTGGACCAACTTTTTGGAGAAAGACAATCACCTATCTGGCATGACCATCACTTCAGGAGCAATGATCATACTTGGAGGAAATCAGTTCTCTATAGGCTGTACCAGAGTTTTGAAAAGAAGCAAAATTCATACTTAATCAAGAGTGTGTACACATGTAGAGCCTAGGGTACATGACAAACAAAGAAAGATGTGTTAACAGTGAGCCTAATAACCTGGAGCAATGTACTAACCACCTCTTGATAATTGAATAAAAGGACACATGGTTCACAGGAGAGGCTTAGTCTGTATTCATTTTAATCTAAGTAAACCTGCATCAACTTAGAGGAGTCTGTCTAAGGAGCCTGAACATAATGACATGTTTAACAGCCATAGGCCATAACTGAGTTTCTTATCTCGTAGGTCTGGATCACATTCCGGATGTGAAATAAATATCACAATAGAAAAGTAATGTGCCGTTCTTAAGCAACATCTAATAGACTAGTTAAGTAGACTAAATGACCTCATGTGGTGAACTGGAATTATAGTGAACAAGTGTGGAAGTAAGAAGAAGTAAGAAGAAAATCAGAAAATAAATGCTCAGCCAAGAAAAGGTGTGGTCAGGAGTCCAAGGTGGACCAGTCCTCGATTTCATTCCTGAAACCTCAGTCCTCAAGAAGGCCATAGTCTATTGACAGTTTATCAGATTGGAGGAAACATTTATTTGCTTTGATCACTACAGCATGGCTTTTTGCCACACTTTCTACAGCTGAACTGAATACTGTGGAAGCACCAGACTCAATATCCTCAGAAAAGCTCTGAAATGGGGCCAATGCTATCACTAAGATAGCAAAATAAATATTTGCACTTGTATAAAAATAGGCTAGCTCTAGTGAGAACAAGGAAGGCCAGGTATTGAGTCAGGGCTATGGACAGGTGTACAGTCACCAGGGGTGTAAGCCAATTGTTATGCAGAGCAGGATAAGCAGCACACAGTGCTCGCTGAACAAGACAGACACCATTTGATTATTGGCTTCATCAGAAAAACCTCTGTGGTGCAGACATAAAAAGTACTACCAACACCTGTTAAACTATATTGCAAAAACAGCCAAAAAAACAGTTTTGCTTCCAAAGCAATGACAAGACACTATAGCCTGACCTCAAACCAGGTGTGACACTCTCATACAAGTGTTAGGCTTTTCAACTTACATAAATGTGAGATCCACTCAGACTTCAACCACCAGAGGTTACATGTGGTCATGGTTAACAGTCACCATGGACGCCAGGGGCTAACCACACATTTATTTTTCACACAGTTTCACAGAGAGGAAATGAAGGCTTGATCCTCTCAAAATCATTTTGATATGCCACCATCTGTGCTGCCGAGAGACACAGAAGTGTGACATCTCCCTTCACAGCACCTGCTGCTCAAATCCTAAGCCTCCTTGAGTCTCTCACAGGTGTTGGAATCCTTTTTGCTTTTCCTTTACCAAACTCACACCTTCCTCTCTTGAATATGACACCTAAGCACAACCACGATGTCACGATGCAGTGAAAAATGTCTATCTGTGGCAGATGTTTGGCAAACGTAACCAGGCCTAGGCCCGTGATGGCCATATGGCGGCCCATTTTTTAATCAAACACATCAATTACTTGCCAATATGTACAGCCTTCAGAACCTAAACTTACCCAACCAATTTCAGGACTACGTGAATCTCCAATATGAATGTATTTGTATTTGTTGTTATTGAAAAAATATTATTATATTTTATTTAAATTTCTGTCACATGAACATAGTGAGGTTTCTTAGAATTGACCATTTCCATGTTGCCATGCCCAGTTCAGGTATTCTCTAAATAATATCATCGTTTTGGGTTTAATGTGACCTCTTGGAACGTCACCACCAAAGGATTAGAACTGTAGGATGATTTCAGCAGGTTTAAGAGGACCATGATGATCATCACATGCCATGAATGTGGTGAATGAAAATGAAAAAAAAAAATAAATTGGTTAAATTGTTTACATACAACTTTTCCAGTAACAGTAAGGATGTATTTAGATACTCTGATCTAAAACAGCATCAAGGCCATCAATACTCTACTGGAGCCCATGCTACTAACATCGCTGTCTTCATCACAAAGTTCCTCATTATTAGCAACAGATAACAGTACACAGAGTCTTCTGTTTGGTGTCCGGCATTGTAAATGAAATTTTAAAAAGTAAAACAGAAGTAAAACCAAAGTTCTATAGCCTGTTTTTCCGGTGCCTGGAGCGCCGCTGTCTCATGTGTAAATATCAACGCTAGCGTAATGCACGTCCTGAGCTGATACCTAAAGTTGTTTACTTCTGTTAGGCCAGAACTGCAAAGCCAGCCCTTTCATGGAACCACAACAAACTATATATCGCTGGAATCAGTCATCGGCTACAAAGCCAGTCAGTCGTCAATAAACTTTAGCTGGCTGTGTACTGGATCAAAGCTACATAGACCATGTTTATTCTTTTTTCAGCATCGGTGGCACAGGTTGGATATACTGAGGGACTGTTTGGCAAATACTGATCGTAGAATCATGAGGCTGGTCTCATTCTCTTCCAAAGAGACCACACAAAGAGACCCCACTCCCATAGGAGTCACAGGAAAGCAACAAACGCCGGAGCTCTGGAAAAATTATTGGACATGAACATTTATCAACATTTTTCAATGTTGGAAAGTTTGAGGGACTACAAACTCATACTGGTTAGCTCCATTGAACCCCTGCCATCATTTTGAGACCAATTTCACCTTGATTCATTTTGGCTTCAGACTGCTAGGATAAACAAAATGTAAGGAATCACCTTTGTGAGTTCTCCTGTTTTGTTAGCACTCCTGCTACAAAAGAGGGGATCGTTTTTGCTGTAAGACAGGTAGCAAAAAATGCTGTACACACTTCTCACAAATTGTGAGATTTCACACTTTCATGTGGTGTATTGCATGGTCAGTTTGATTTAAAATGTCATTCTACAAACACTACAAAACATGATGATGGTGAAAAAAGGAGCTGGTGTGCCACGGGCATGCCGGTGCTTTTTAAGTGGTTAAAATTATTTTAATCACCTACAAAGCACTGGTTATATAACGTTTTTTTTTTTTTTTAAATATATATACTTTTAGAATAATTTTTATATATTTTTTTCTCATTTACTGCTCTTGTGTCCTCTTTTAATTGTTTTTGTTTGTACCATGTTATCTAATCTTACTATT
>OOFE01019948.1:3563-15610 GCA_900323365.1 Monocentris japonica | reverse complement strand
ACTCTTCTTTCATTACGACCCCTGCTGGTTATTATTTGGATTGCCTCCAAAAGTCCCTTTTTATATCTTTCTTAGATGTTTTGCAGACACTGATCTTCAGCTTACTTGACAGGATGCTTGCAGAATCCTTATATAATAAGGATAACAAGAGAACATACAGTATTGACAAGTGTATATTTGGGGTTTTGACATTTCTAGATTCACCAAGTAAAAGTTTTAGTTTGTTCTTTCTTCAATATCCTGATAAAATATATTTACACTATGACTTCATAGACGAGGCCAAATATTATATGTTCTCGGTGTAAAAGCAGTTGAGGAAGACCATTGTAGACCATTTCATGTCATCTCTCTTCCACATTCTCTCATCCCTCGTTCTCCCCATCAGGTCCTACCTTCTTCTCCTCTAGCATGACTGGGATGAGAGCTGGTTATTGAAATTCAAGTCAACTCTGACAGAGAAGCAGATGTAAGGAGAGAGAGTGAGATAAAGAGAGGTAGAACGCTTGTACCTGACGTTGTTAGTATTAATGTGACTCCACTGCGAAGGTTGGGATCAATACAGTCAGATGAGGGACTGTGCTAACATCCTAATCTCTAATAGCATCAGAGCAGCCAGCCTACATCCAACACACACACACACACACACAGACACACACACACACACACAGATCAAGATGATAAGACAGATGGAGAGGACACAGGGAGCCATTAGAGGAGGACTTGTACTGTGTGTTGGAGGAGAATACCCAGATAGCCCCCATGACCCCAAACCAGAGTCTGCATTCAACATGTTTCTTATACAACTGAAGCACGCCCCAAACCCCAGGGACTCCCGCTGACCAAAGACTGCTTTAAAAATGGGAACTTCATTATTTGTCCATGATAGTCAACCTCTGAAATGGTCAGAGAAGCTTTCTTTATAATCAGTGAGTGAGTCTGCTATAAACATAAAAGCACAATAAATGACAAGGTTGTGCAGTTCATTTGAGTAAGGCATGTCTCCCCCACTGTGATCCCACTGCAAGCTTGTACTGTATGTGCTAGATTCTCCCTATTTGCCCAAATGTTGGTGTCAGGTGTGATCACTGGCTGCTCAATGCACAGGAATTGACAAATCAAAAATTAAGAGCAAATTACAAAACTGTGTCCCAGACGGCAGTGAGGGTACACTCCATCCAGAGAAAGCTGGACTCACCAATGATGGCTGAACCTGCTGCAAAAAGATTTTCTTCACCACCTCCACCCACACCAGCCACTAAGAAGAAGACATTTATGTCTAAGGCATGCGCAGTTTAGTGACATCACGTTATATCATTTTTGGGTATTGAAGAAAATTCAAAAAGTTACCTCTCAATGTCATTTGGGGTCAACAACCTGAAATTGCCTAGTGCATCTTAAAGTTTAGTGATTCATTTACACAAATAGCCTACTGAAGGGATAGAAACTTAAAGCTTTTTGAGTGTAAAAACCTCAGCAGTTCCTTGTTAATTTTATGAGAGAAGGCTGGAGGAGCAAGCTGCTGGGCACTTTATTACTGGGATGGAAATGCAGGGGTGGTACTGGAGGAAACTTTGGATTGATGCCTCTAGAGTATGTTGTATAACCAAAGTTATATTGTCTCAAGAGTTAGTAAATCCTTGGTGGTAGTCCACCCTACATCAGTCCTATAAATGTAGGCTGAGAGAGCTATGTGGGAGCCTTAACTAGGCCCGTCGGATTGATACTAATTTCAATCTGACAGTAAAGTTTCTCTGGGATCTACAGTATATCTACACAGCTAGTGAATGTTTCATTTAGATTAACAATTCTACAGAAGCAGGAACGATCAAATAACAATACACTATAATATATATGGCAAATGTATTGGTGTTTTGAAACAGGTACCCATATGGCTACCCCTGCCCCACACTCATGCCTTCAGGCCTAGATGAGGTTTTCCATTGTCACTATTTCAAAAAACTTAGGGAAAGGCTGAACATTGCATCTATTTCTTCCATTGGCCTAGCTGCTTTAAAATGTTCCAAATCTAATTTTGACTCATTAGCAAGCCTCTGTAGTACCTTTCTCTTATACTGCAGACACAACCTCTGAGACTTGCATGTGTGTGTGTGTGTGTGTGCATGTGAGACAGCATCTTTAATTGCCCAGGTAACACAGCCAGATGCTCCATCACTCTGGCGATGGCAGTGATTAAAAGCAGTAAAATATTCATTTCAATCAGACACCCACATGCCACATGTATAATTAATGCTCAGGGGAAGGACAGGGAACTTTTAACACACACACACACACACACACACACACACACATTTCCATCACTATATTCCCTCTACATGCTGCAGCCAGCTGCTGTATGTGTATGTGTGTGTGTGTCGAGGTGGATCCAAGAAATGGAATTGTGGATGAGCCACTTGGACTGATACTCTACTGGGAGGTCAGAGGGCAGACAGACTGCATTCTGGGACATTCAGCCACCTACACAGCAGATGTGTTGGATTCCTCTCTGCCTGCCCCAACTCTCTCTGGGAGTGTTTTTGTTGGGGAAACAGCGTCTTGAGTTGTGGCGTATTGTGCATGCCGCTTTCTCTGTTGTGGGTGTTTATGTGTGTACAGGTTTCTGTGCTCCCTGCCGTCTTTACTTCTCCTTCTTCTACATCTCTGTGTTTGTCTGTGTCACTGTGCACCTGCGAGCAGTAAGATGGAGGTCTCTGAAGCAGTCTGTTGTCTCTAGTGGGTGGGAGAATACACAATCGCAAAACAATCTGTGACTTAAGCTGAATTTACAGATATAAAACATCGGATTTTTCACTCACTTTGTGGAACAGATCTGATCTGCCCATGGCTATGTGATCAAGGAGAAACCAAATAGGATTTTCCATCCAGAATTTGTGTTACAATGGATTAAAAATCAGATGTTCTATTCCTGTGTAAATCACACCTAAAGGATCCTCTTTTTTACACAGTTTAAAATATCTGTTTCTTTTCTTCCATCAATTCCCATGATTCTAATTCAGCTATTTTCTTTCTCTCCTTTCCATCTATCCAACTGCTGTCTCTTTGTTTCCCTTGATTAAGCCCTCTGTAGCAGTATTGTTTAGACTCCCCCAGTTAGCTACAATTACCCAGCGCTGTGTGTGTACTGTATCACGCTCATCACAATTACCTCTGGGTGTGAGTGTGTCGTCTGTCACCGGCTTATGTTCCAACATCTCTCTGAGTGGTGAGGGAGTTCCATCCAAGATGCAACGCGAAAAGCAGGAAAATGCGAAATCTTTATCATGGTTGAGTGTCCAAAAAAATCCCTGGAGGAGCAAGAGTAACACCTCGACACACCTGGATGTCTCACTTCAGGCATTCATTGTGTCATTCATTCATCCTCCCCTTCAGTGGCAGAAAAGGAGGATGTTTTCCTCTAATGCTATTCTAGTTCTAGATCGACTCGAGGATGGAGCTCATATTCAACAGGCTTGAACATGAACAGTTGGCAGGCATTACAAAAGCACTGTGGTGAGGCTGACTGGGAAATCTGGTGGCTTGTTGTATTTGATTATGACTGGCTTGATATTATATGTTTATGAGAAACTTTACATCCATCTGATCAACTGAGAGAGAGGCCTGCTAGGAATGGTCTCCAAGAGTCTGGTATCAATGAGTAGGTACTAGTAGTTCTACCACAAACACACATGTACACACTTCTTCAGATAGCTCAGAAAAGTGCCTCTATCAGTCTACGTCTCTGTTCATCTTTCACTGTCTAACTGGCTAGAGTGAGAGTGGGAGCATTTAGATGTTCTTATGCAATCTCACACCGGCTAATGACTTTCCTCTCTGTTGCACCCCAGAGCGACTCACACCTCACACACACACACACACACACACACACACACACACACACACACACAGTACACATTCGTCTTTCACTCTACACTCCTGATCTGTTCTATCACACTGGGAATTTTTGATACATTCACGTTGCATTCTTCACTCAGAGGAATGCATCAGTCTACATCTCTAAAAAAAAAAATGTCAGCTAATCTTGAAATGAAAAACTGCCACAATAACATTTTCCTCTCCAAACCATTTATTTTGTGGTTGCCATTTAGAAGCAGAGCACCTATCTGCTGACAAACTGTTATGCAAAAAAATATTTCCTTTGGCTTCTCATTGCATCGTTTTATACTAACTGCTATCGCCATCCATTTGATGAATCTTATATAGGCCTATCTCTTTGGCAGTAAAATAAAGCACAATACTTCCAGAGGAGACATAAAAGATCTACGACACAGTAAGCATAACATCCCATCAGTCTACGGGAGCAAAGCACTAAGAAATGGCATGAGTTTACACGAGCCCTGAAAGACTTAATTAAGATGAGTTGTCGTGACTGTTGATGTCTTGTAAGCTGATGTGGGCTTGGCACCTAGAGTACATGACATTCACACCATTCACACTATAACATAAAAGTACCCTCTTTATTTCACAGCATTAAAACAAAGTACTTGTTTCAGCACAAACCTGAAAGATACCCGTGGTATCACCCATACCCGCCCTCCCCTCTCCCCCAGACCGCTGCTGTAAATAAGAATGTTTTCTCAGTCAACTTGCCTAGTTAAATAAGATTAAAAACAAATGCTATGAAAGATTTCTCTAAGCTCAATGTTATATTGGCATTCCCGTGCAGAAGACGGTTTTGAATCCTGTAAACAACCCAGCATAAATGTATACCATGAAGTCACTCAGGCTAGAGAATAGATATGTTCACAAACACACAAAGCGCTTACTCTGGTCTGTTGCCGTCTTTTGATGAAGAATGCACATGTGAATGTGGCAGTGTATGGACGCTTTCCTAATGAATTCAGCATTTCCTCCGTCGAGGTCTTCTAATTATCAACATGTTGATGTGGTGTCTCATCAGGCATCTATAACATTCTCTGAATACTCGCAAGCACAAAGTACAGTCAGTGGTTTGTTGCAGTAGAGGGAAAGGTCAGGAGGAGGGGTTCTGAAATTTAATGGACGGGGATGCAAACAGTAGAGGCAAGCAGCCTGTGACTCAATATACCAGTCATCCAATAGACCCCTAAGTCAGTCAGCCAGCCAGCCGGTCTGTCTGTCATTTGGTCAGTCTCCCAGCCAGCCAACCAATCAGTCAGCAGCTAGAGGCTTCTGGAGGATCCAAGACCCATGGAGCTGGGGCTAAGCACCCTGTGGCAGGATCTTTCTCCCCTCAGCAGGTGCAGGAACTGGGGTTGCTAGAACCGGCTTTGGGGCTGGACTGGGACTGGGACTGGAACTAGGATTGCTAGAGGCTGGGACTGGGGACGGGGTTGCTAGATCCACGTGTGGGGCTGTAGCCAGGGCCGGTTGGGCTAGGAGAGCTGTAGCCAGTCCCTCTGGGAATGGGGTGGTGCTGTGGGGCAGGGGCTTAAGTGTCCCCTCCACCCGCTCCCTCCCCCGGTCTTTTGCATTGTCCAGCAACACATGGATACTCTTGGAGAAAACAGCACGAGGGTCTGTAGCAGGGAGAGCAGGGCAGGCACAGCTCTCCCTCAACTCCAGAGCCTAGACCCAGAGAGAGAAAGAGGGGTGGGGGGGGTTAGAGAGACAGATACATTCTTTGTATGATTGAGTAACTAGGAGGAAAAATGAGAAGTCAAACTTGCTAAATTCAAAATAATGAACATAAAAAAAAAGATTGTGCCACACTAACTGGTCATAACTTCAGACAGGAGGGACATTGACACAAAAAAAGATGCACATCAAATTTCCTTAGATAAATGTGTCTATTCATTTGGTGATTGATTAGTATGATGTTATTGAACCATTTGTTGTTATTGTTACATTGTCCTGGTTACCATCTGGTTATAATCTGTAATTTGTTGTTTTTGCTTTGGCAATAAACACTTTTGTATCTCATGCCAATAAAGCAAGAAACGACAGAAAGCAAGAAGCAGAGAACAGATGGACGGAGGGACAAGCAGAGAGACAAAGAGACACTGTGACAAGGAGGCAGTAATATATATGACAGAGGGAGATATAAACAGAGACAAAAAGGACAAAGGGAGAGAGGGGAGGCAGAAAAACAAAAACAACAGGATGGAACTCCCATGTGTTTTATCAACCCCATCCAGTCAGGTAGGTAGAAGAGTGCTTCCTCACAGCTTGGACCCTCCATTTCACAACCCCTTCAGCTAGTCGGAACTACTCACTAACACTGGTTAGCACTTACAGACACCCACACAGTTTTTCTGTCACACACACACACAAACACAATCTCCCACTTCTCCCACTTAGCATCACTTCCAAGGCTCTAAACACATACATGCACTTGGCCTCCCACTTATCAGGCCCTTCCTCTCACGATACCAGTGGACTTGTGTGCTTTACTTAAGGATGATGAGCATACTAGTGCCCTCAGAAGAGTCAGGTTAAGTGGCGTGTTGCCGTCACCTCCGCAAGGTTAAAGACATCGCGTTACACATCACTTTCACACTACTTACTGAGACCGAGCTCAGTTAATTCTGGTACGGTTCATATGTGCTGCTGTGCTCTAACAAACAGTTTGGTGTAAAGCGCATATTAGAGATATCAGTGGGCAGAAATAGCTCCTTCTGTCAGAGTGTTTTCTCTGTGCACACACACACACATGATGTAGACCGATGGATCCCCAAGCAACAGTCATCATCACTTCACTGCCTGTGGCTACAGCCTTGCCTCGACAACAACTGCTGCTAGAGGTCAATCTGCCACACAGGGATTCAACACAAGGTATGGGCACATAGTGCGCACACGCACACACACACACACACACACACACACACACACACTCTCAACAACACAGGCACCTGATGGACAATTAGTGGTTTACCCATCTGTTCATCTTTCCTGCTTGGAGCATCTGATGGTGAGAGCAGAGTTCTGTACCAACAGTTCAACTCACACTCAAGGTTAAATACGCTGCTGCCCAACGCATAGTCTCTCTCTTCTGACTCGCACACACACACACACACACACACGAAAAACCTGTAATGATCGTGGATGCCAACACTTTCCATTGAGGTTGCTGTTTTAACCAGTTGTTGATTTCCTTCTAGCCGTAAGACACCATTGATTGTCTCACCACAGTGTAAGCCAGCACAGCACATGGGTTTACACTGAGATCCGGCTAATACTGCAGGGGTGTTTTCTTTCAGATCCTCATTTCATCGCCTCCAAGACATTTAAGCATCCATCCAGGCCCCCATGTTGCAAAATGTTTTCCCCATCTTCCTAAATCGCTGCATCTTTTCCTCTCTTCCCCAAGTCCCTCCTTCCTATGCCCTCCTCTCCCAATGCCTGCAGGTAGATATACAATTTTCCAGTCTCCAGACGCTTCATTAGTTCTATTAAGACTCCTTCCAACAGCCCCTAAAGCTGCAGTGGTCCCCCTAAACCACAGACAGGTTTAGACCTCTCCCCTCACACATTGAGCCATATTTATTTATATTTATGTCACTGTTTTGAATCGTGGATTGGCTGGAACAATCTGGGTGGAGAAAGTAAATGAGAGACGTTCCGCCCTCTATTCAACAACTGCTGTTGCAGTGCCCTTGAGCAAACCACGTAAGCCCCAATTTCACCAGCAGAGCTGCACAGAGGCCAACAGCTGAAGTCTGTGGTTGTGTGTGTAACTGCATAAGTCTGAAGCAAGGTTTACTTCAGCCTTTACTTGTGGTATGAGGCTATCTGGCTGTGAGACTGTTTCTTTGTGAAGGGTGTGTGTGAGTCTGTCTGTACCTGTGGTACGAGGCGGTCCAGCTGTGCGACTCTGTTTCTGTGTGAAGGGTGTGTGGATAACCACTCAGGGATGGTGGGCTCTCCTCTTAGCTGGTCTGTGAGTTCCATTTGCTGCCAGAACACTGGACCCGCTCGCACATCTGCACATGCCTGGGAAGGACACACAGAGTGGTCACACACCCCATGGAGTCAGGCACATGCTCACACACACACACACACACACAATGTGGCATCGTTTGTCTGAGAGTAGTTACGTGTGACAGCAGTTCCCCCTAGTGTCTTAGAGACGGATTACAGGACTCAAGATCCTCACTGGGAGGAATCAATATTTCCTTACTAATTACTCTGAGTAAAATCAATTCAGCATTCATCAACCAAAACCCTCAAACACCAAGTACCATCAGTATTGTGATATTAAGAAACAGAGTAATGATGATGATTATGATGACTTGTACCTTAGCAGCCAGCTGTAATCCAACTTGGTCAGCTTCAGCCTCCAGTTTCCTGCTGTAGGGCCGACTGAACATCAACTGAGAAATCGAGAATGAGAGAGAATGTATGAATGACAGAGTTCCTACATATTCCCTAACCAATATGCCATACTTTACCAGAACTTTAACTTTAGGATTTGAAGATTTTTTTTTGTTCTGAACATTTGTGCATACAAAATGAATGCGTGTCACCTGTACAAGCTTGCTCTGTATCCACTGTCCCAGGACGGCCAGGCTGTCCCGAGGACACACGGCCCAGATGGCCGTCAGCATGATGAGGGACAGGAAGTCCACCACATGAGACAGACTGGCCTGTTCTGCCTGGGAGAGGGGAGGGGAAGGACATGGGGTGGCGGGGACGGGGGTAGAGAGGAGGGAGGGTAGGAAAGTAGTGGGGAGAAGTGAGGGAGGTTGATGTGAGCAGAAGTGTGGGAAGGGGAGGGAGAAAGAGAGAGAGGTGAAGTTTTTGGAAGGTCAAAGAGGCAGAGAGGTAGAGGGAACATATTGATCGTTCCCATCTATTTTAGTTGAACTTTCATTCTGTAACAGAGATTTGGAGGTTTTCACAGCCAATCCAATAAAGCACAACTACTGGGCAATACCAAGGCCCTCGATGCTCCTTCCCTTCATCTAATTAAAACCTCCTCCTAGCATTTCCTCTGAGAATGTTTAAAGTCTTGAAATACCCAAAACTTCATTCGACTCTTAAACACTTTCTTAGCACAAGAATGGGCTTTTACAGCCGTAGTAAAAACAGCCATCAGTGTACAATTAATAAGGGATGACAGTGCCCTGGTCAACAGGATTTCGGCCATAGCTCAGAAAGGATTAGTGACTGAGACTGTGTGCGCAGTGTGCAGAGGTGATTGTTAGTGGGTCTTTATCACTGGCTGATGCAACCACATTGCAACTAATGCCATCTCAGCCAATGGGGGCTGGAGGGCTGAAGATGAATAGACAGGGGTTTTCCCAGTATATGTTGCACTTAGGAGGCCACATACCACATATGACTGGCCCGGACAGCTCAGTTGGTAGAGCATGAGCCTCTCAGCTCGGTCATGGGTTCGATCCCCATGTAGTGTCAACTGTAAGTTGCTTTGGATGAAAGTGTCTGCTAAATGACTGTAATGTAATACTTGTTTTTACAACCATCTACAGAAAAACATTTCCAATACATTTATCCATCTTTTCCTTACCTTCAGAATGACTTTCACTTATGACTTGTACATGCCAAAGGCTCCTAAATGCCTTTGTTCTTAAACGTTATTGTGTGCTTTCACAGAGTTTTCAGTGTCTCATCCTCTCGTATCACACACACACACTCACACTGCTGATATTATCATCTAAATTAAAACAATGCTACAGACACACATACAGGCTGTGGCGTGTATGTACTTACAGAGTGCCCCATGAGTGCGTGAGCCATCTCGTGACCCAAGATGAAGCTGAGTTGGTGAATATCTGCCACAGCATCCAGCATCCCAGTAAACATGAACACCTTCCCATTCTATACAGAGAAATATACAAACCAGACCTGAGTCACATAGTTTACTTACAGATGGGTGGGGTTTACCACATAGGACAATCAGTGCCAGAAAGTTTAGACAATAACGGTAAACGTTTTCGTGATTGACAGCTTACCTCATACTATATAAATTGTCCTGATGCAGTAAATCCCACCCACGTGGTCCTCTGAGCAAGTTAAAATAAACGCTAAGAATTATTGACTTATTATTTGCTCGTAATTGACTGTCTAAGCAATCTCCCGTGCGTGCAAGAAAAACACAATATGACAATTCAATCAGTCTCTCAATCTCTGTCTCTCTCTCAATGGGGAACTACAGACACACTCTGTTATGCTAAGCCATCTCTCACAGTTTGAGGGTCAAAAACATGACACAACATGACAACACAGATAATCTCTCTAATTTTCCATCTCTCTCTCTCTCTCTCTCTCTCTCTCTGACTGACAGGTAGGACGAAGGCGTTGATGGTGGGGCTCTGAACCACGTGGACACTCCAGGCGACAGAGGACACTTCAGGGATGTCCTTGTTCCTCTGTGCCAGGTGCTGCACCACCCGCTCCACCACCTGGTGGCGGGCATCATGCTCTGGAATCAGCAGCTCTGCAAACTCCTCCATGTACTGACGCACACACGCACGCGCCGCGCACACACACACACACACACACACACACAAATATAAGAAGGTAGTTCCATACTGAGGGAAAATTTCACTAAATTCAACCTCTCTCTGCCATCACATTAAATTACAAAGCCCTTTACCTTTCTAACTTGCAGTGTCATCTAATATGTCATCACTCTTTTCCATCGCTGACTCCACTCATCTCGAGTCATAGTTTGGTCATTATCAGTATAATGCCACATAATGCCACAATCCTGCTCCACACCAGACTAGTGACCTGGTAAATACAGTTGTAAGTTTGTGAACCCTTCTTGAATTACCTGCATTCCTGTATAAATGGCTCCTAAAATATGGTCTGATGTTCATCAAGTCATAAAACTAAATAACCTTTGGGTTCTTTGTCACCTCCTCGCCATTATGCTGCATGCACTTACTGTAATGTTTGCTGGATTCCCACTCCGAGGGAGAGTGTCAGTTGATCCAATCAATGGGATTGGATCAACTGACTTCAATTACCCGCTTTCATAGAAGTCATTATCCTAGAGGTTCACATACTTTTTCCAGCTTAGGCTGTTAATATTTAAACAATATGTTCAATAAAAACATGCAAAAGTGTGTGTTATTTGTTAATTACATTGTGTTCATCTTTTGTTATGCCTTAGATGAAGATCAGACCATATTTTAGGAGCCATTTATGCAGGAATGCAGGTAATTCAAAAGGGCTCACAAACTTTTTCTTGCAACCGTACAGACCTAAATCAGCATACCATAATATTCCCAGGTTGGCTTGGAAGGGGTGATTAGTGGCTTTCTAGCAATGGCTCTGCACTCCTCCTACCTCTGTCTACCCAGGCCTACTCTGTCTCTCTCACCCCCTCTGCAGTCAGGGCCGCCAGCTCCATGTAGTTCTCTCTGCTGAACACCAGGAGGCGTGTCCGCCCTGTCAATGGGGACTCATCCAGGTGGGTCAAGAAGAAGAGGGCTACCATCACCATAGCAATGGCTGCCCCTGCTCCCAGTTGCCAACGGCGCAGCCAAGCCGCCTCACGCAGGAGCTGCTGACGGTTGGGCGGTAATGCCACCCACCACTTCCTTATCGACCTACACACAGAAAGAGACCACAAGCTCTGTGATATCACCCTTCATTCAGAAGCACGGAACAAATATGAAAACATATATTGTCCTACACAGCCAAAGAGCAGGAACGGGTAGTCCCATTGAGATCAATCTCTTTTTATAGAGACCTTGCCAAGAAAGTAACATCAAAACAGACATCAAAGTTGCAGACAACAGTGTACAAACATATTAAACCAGTCAAATGGGCCAAGCCTGATTAAACCATGACTAAACAAAGGCAGCTCTTTTAGTTTTATAGCTTTTCAGGGATTTCCATGATGGACCATAGCACATAAATGAACTTCAGTTGTAGAATACATAACATAAAATAAGACATTATATACGCCTCTTATAGGTTTGTGTCCTACCTTCCAAGTATTATAGCCAGGAGCTTCTGCAGAGGTTTGAGCACCAACCATATGAGAGGCGCAGGCAGGGCCCTCCGTGGACCTGAGGTGTGGAACTGGTACCCACACTGTGTCAGGACAGGAGCATAACGGAGTGGTAAAATGGTTTTAG
>OOFE01019941.1:44028-57642 GCA_900323365.1 Monocentris japonica | reverse complement strand
CGCCATCACACACACACACACACACACACACACACACACACACACACACACACACACACACACACACACACACACACACACACACACACACACACACACCTCGCCCTGCACAGCTCTATTAGCCATTATTGGGTTTCCACTCTTTACTGCAGAGCTGTAAAGCTCGAGCTGTGTGTGTGTGTGTGTGTGTGTTTGCGTGCGTGCGTGCATGTGTGTGTGTGTTCTTTGTGGAAATCTATCATGGCTGACATTCCAGGACCATTACCACAATGGAGCAAGAGCTACAGTCTGGTTGAGATAGTGGAAACAGGCATACATACACACACACACACACACACACACGCACACACACGCACACACACGTGGCCTATTCTGAGAGGCGCTTCCAGGCTAAGCGGGATGGATGGCTGTGACGAAGTGAGGTGGCTGTTTATCAGGACTATCTGAGCTCCTGCAACTATCCTGTTCTGCCTCCCTGTGATACGTGCTGTTTTGACTGAGCTACAAATACACGACACACACATGCAAACACACGTTCAGATATCATCATTCAGACACGTGCATGCACAGGCACTCACACCAACACACACCTAACCATATGCACACCCACAACACTCTCTCACACATGCACATGCACATACAGACACGTTCTTTACTAGCTTGTAAAGGAGCAGGGCCAACCCAAGACTTCCTGTCTTGGCCGAGGCTGAGGCAGCATATCTACTGCTGTCAGAGCCTCTGCTGTGGTTCCCTGGTCAATAAGAGTCTGGGGATCTCAGTTCAGCAAAAAAAACGTCACTGAGGACTTATTGGCGAAACTTAAGTGCCTAGAGCACAATGAGAGGCTGTTGAGTGATGGCAAACTTCCACTGGTGCAGTGGTAGCTGGGGGCGATGAGGAGAGGAGCGTAAATGGGCCACAGTGTTGAGGTTAGAGTACTTAACATGTTGTAGTCTGTTATTAGTTCATTTTTAAAATTAGAATGCCATTTACTTTATTCATTCATTCATTGTCTTTACTTGCTTATTCCCAATCAGGGTCGGGGGAGCCTATCCCAGCATGCACTGGGCGGAATGCAGGGAGAAACCCTGGACAGCTTCCCAGACCATCACAGTCATTCCTTTTTTTTTTTGTTAGTGCACATTTTAAAAAAGTAGAAAAGGTGACAATTCTGCAGCATATTGTGCAGGCAACATACTGCATATTGAAAAAAAGTCACCATGGCTGACACCATAAAAATACATTTCTGCGCACGTACAATTTTTCAACTTCAAACTCTGATAGATGTTTGAGTAAGGTGTAAGTTGAGACCTTCAGTAATTATTGAAAAAGAGGAGAGGCTTGGCATTTACAAAGGCAGGGATACACACTGAACTGCGAGCCATTCACGCCTGCAGGACGTGGGGAACAGTAAACCAACACTGAACCTTTTCTGCTCCCGCACTCTTTAAGGGCCCACGGAAAGAAGCTTTACAGGCTTCCACAGACAAACAGACACACAGACAGAGAGACAGACAGACACACACACACCCATCAGTTAAGAATCAAAGCCTGTGCTCAATGTGTTTGCACAATGATCCACTGAGCCACATGCTCACGGGTCATTAAGTATAATCTGGTGATCTCACAGCTACTCAGCACACTGCCTTTGTCAACAACTATCTTTGTTGTTTTGCCAACATCCTTGCTGGAGGCTGTATATCCATTCACGCACACACACACATGCACATAAACATACACCTGAGGACACCGGCGGGAAGATGGATACACCCATATAACATTTGGCCAGAGAGACACACACACACACACCATAATGTAAATAATACTTCATGTGGAACAATGTGTGTTTCCTAACAGGGTGTGGTACATTGTTGATTGACTCAACCTGTCCTGCAGCTCTTTGTGGTTGTCTATGTGCGTATGGAGGTGTGTGATCCTTGTATGTGCATGTGTGTGAGTGCACGCGTGTGTGCATGTGCACGTGCATGTGTGTCCATGTGTCTGGGCGTATGTCCTATGGGTGCATCCACTTTCTCTGACTGTAATTATGAGGATAGTTAAATAGGTGTAACGTTCGAGAGCTTTGTTCTTAGGAACCACTGCATGAAAGACAGTGATGTCTTGAGGTATTTTATTGGAACATCTTCATATAAATAAATGTTTTCCTACTCTCTATAGCTGATTGATATAACATAATAGTAATTCAGCCTATACCCAGTTAATGAAAGCTTTTACACTTGTTGTTCTAAACGCCCAGTGTTGGGTTCGTCTTTCCTGGGAGAAATCCTGAAATCCCAGGAAGTGACTTTACCTCTCCAGCTCCAACAGCAGCGGTTTATTTGCAATAAATAGAAGAAGAACTGGGTAGTTAGCATGAGCAGCGATAGCCACAATGGCTGAACAGACAAAGAAAAGAACGCCACCTACATAAACTCAAACTTCATCAACAGAAAATCTGCACCAAAGATGAAAAAAACACAAAACAAGGATCTTGCAGGTGTGTTTGCTGCTTACCCTGGAAGTAGGCAAACTGTAGGTAGTCGTAGTGCAGAGGCAGGTAGTTCTCCATGGGAGAGAGGCGGCCGGGCCGGGTGGCCAGGTCTCTAACACACTCATGTTCACAGTGCAGCACCTGGGTGAAGTGGTCTGCAACAAAAGATCAGTTTTTAGATCATCAATACACCTTTGATGTTGAGTAGTTTCTTAAAGTGCTTTATTCAGCATCAGGTGAAGGTAGGGTTAGACCAATATGTTGGTTTGCCAATATATTGGGCTGATATTGGCCTTTCAATAATAAACTGCTGATATGATGGAGGTGAGGATATAATAATATGAGAATATGAGGATATGAGAATATATTCAATCCAAAAAATAAAGCATTTGTTCTTTTGATCATTCAGAAATTAAAATTTCCTCCTTATCAATACACTTTGATAATTACCAACTGTATTGTGTTCTGGTACAAGCCTGTTTTTGAAGGGTATTATTCCAAAATTTGATATAGGTATAAAGCAAAATATCTATATAGCTATAAAGCTCTATATACAGTACATTTGTGAAAAAACTGCCAAATTTCACACCAGCATTCATTTTGTAAGAGCAACTGTTACTTCATATGGTGGCTATCCAGTTACACACACACACACACACACACACACACACACCAGATACTCCGAACCAATAAATAGCCTTCATCAGAGGTGCAGTAGCCACCAGGTCCCATTACAGAGTGTTACAGTTGGTCCTATACACTGACTTGACACTGTGTGGTCTGGTGCTAATGTAATGCACCATGCAATATGATGCCAAGGCCCATTAGCTGTTAACGCTGCATGATGCCATCTCATATTAAAAAGATATTAAAAAGTAGGTCTAATGATGGATATCTTGATATCTTTCAGGACATTTGGTCAAATTCACAGACAAGTATGCATGGAAACCACCAAGGGTGCGTTTCTGTGGGAGTGTCTCGAAACCCTTTGAAGCTGTCACAAAGGCTGATGAAGTGCGGATGACGTTTACCTCCGCAACACTGCCAACACTGAAACACTGCCAACAACAAGAAAATACTTCTTACTATTACTTCATACAGGCTGATGGAAACTATACAGTTGTTTTCGTTTTACATCTGAAGACTCACGCGGTGGAAAACAGACTTTGGAATAGGACAGTGCTGATAAACTGGATCAAACAGAAAAGCAGTAACTCCAACATCATGACAATCCCTGCCACTGTAGGACTTTCTGTAAAATAGACATTGAAAACGGACAGTACTGATAAACTGCATCAATAGCAGTAAATTGATCGTCATCGTCCCCTTTTTAACAGTACAGCGTCACAACAAGGGCCCGCATTTGGCACAGGGGCTTTTTAGCATGACTGAAAAGAAAACTTGTGGAAAACAGACTTTGGAACTGGGCAGACCTGATGAGCTGTACCAAATCGAAATGAAAGCTACATCAACTAATCAACTTTTATGTCTTTGTTGCTCATGCAGTGGTGAGGCAATATCCTCAGGTGATGATAAATGGTGTTGTTTGTTCATTCTTCAGGGGAAACTGGTTTTAGTCATTTCCTTATGTCGAGTTGAGGGAGAAGTAAGGCAGATGCTCAACAGGGAGAAGAGCCAGTTGGATAGATGGATGATGTGTGTGTGTGTGTGTGTGTGTATACTGAAGTCACCCTTGAAGAGCCACTTTCTCTACCCTCAGACAGCAGAGATAGTCTGTTTTAATCCCTTCAAGTGTCTCCAAGGAGCAGAGGGCTGAGTTGTGTCATGCCGCAGCAATGCAGTACAGTAACGGGACTGGTTTCTGGGTCTGAAAACCATCATTGGATTACATGCTGAACTTTAAGCCAATACACGAGGAAGTAATCCGATGAAATCCATTCTTTTCATTCACCTCACATAACAAACTATATTCCACTCAAAAATACAGACATGAGGCAAATTATTGGGCAAATAAACTATATAAACATAGATTCTCCATTGTAGCTGTCCTGTGGAAAATGATCCCCTGATTAGAAGTCAAACAAAGAACGGCCAAAACTAATAGGGCAATTTTCAGTGTTTATGCAACCGGGCCATACCCTATGTTTGAGACATCGCACACTTGTCAGCAATTAAGCTGCGGCTACTGCCTCGCTCTTCGGTGTGAAAGGCCTGCCTCCCGTCGAGAAAAACACAACTGACAAAAGCTGCTTTGCTATGGTTAACGCTCTTGTCACACATCCCATCACACCAAGCGCACCAGATGCTATCCAATTGAGGCCCATGAACTCCCACTGGCTTCATACCATGTTGCTATCAAAACGCAATGATAACATAAACTGTGTACGTTACTGCTTGTACTTTATGGAGCCCATTATGACTGTTTGACTAATACGCAGTGCTGAAATGATGAATCAGTGTTAACAGGCTTTTCTATCTGACTGCCTGGTGGCTGCTGGCTGTGCTTTAACCGTCATTGAACTGTTCTGTCCTGTTGGGGGTTCATGAATCTGTCATTTTGAGAGAGAGCAGCAAAGAAGCCAGGTTGGAGGGTGTATAGAGAAGAAAAGAGAGAGGGAGGGAGATAGGCGGAGGTCTTGTAGCGAGTCAGCGGGGCTCCAGTGCACTCGGCCCAGTATCCTGGCCCAGGTTCAGGCTGTTTTCCTGGACTGTCGGAGATGGCAATAGAGCATCTCTACCAAATCCCTGGAGCTGACTCCATGCAGCTCAGCTAATAGTTTGGAACAGCGGAGGATAACACTTGACGCATCAGCACTGACTGGAGCCGAATGGTTTATATTAGTTTCTGACTGGCACGTATTCCCAGAGGCAGTTTACCCAGAGAGCTTCTCATTCTGCAATACGTCTCCCAGGTTTCTTCTTCTGCTCTAAATGTGTTGCTGAAGAATCAGTCCCACATGTGAGTATGTGTTGTTACCTTAGAACAGCCTAAGAGCTATTCTTTTCTTTCTCTCCTCTACAGGCATCTCACAGCAAGGTCATTATAGTAAACTAAAACTAAAACTAGGTGTTAAAAACATTATCGTAAAAGACTAGACTTTGTGAAAAAACTTAAACTGAAGTAAGACTAGCTTGTCTACTTGCAAAACTAACTAACTAATAAAATAAATATATGAAATGAAGTGCAGGGTAAAAAATAATGATGCTAACTGCACCACAAAGTGGCGCTATCCTGTAGATCTACTTGTTGGGCCCCACAGCATCTCTCTTGCTCTAGGAGGAAGTGACAACATTGCCAACATTGCCATCGCCATTTGCACAACTTGTAAATCCTGTTTGGGATTATTTTGAGTCTAGGTGTCTGATTTCAGATTGCTGTTGAGTCTGCTGGTGCATTTAATTTGTGCAGCATGAACCCATTATTATTTAAAACAAATCATGTAAATACCTTTTCAAAGAATTTATGATTTATTGTTTGTTTTGCACAACACCTGTTGCAAACATATAAAAAATACCTGTTCTGAACTTCTTTTTATACTTTTAAAAACACCACCCCTACAAATATTACTAAAACTAGAACTGAAACTACATAAAAAATAAATTCAAAGAAAACATTTGTAAAGACTAAAAACTAAACTAAAACTACCAAACCCACGCTGGAAACAGACTAAAACTTAACTCAAATTGAAATAAAAATTGAAAACTATAAACTGAAATAACCCATAGGGTTCAAGTTCAAGTTGGAGGCCTGGTGAAGCATTTACAATATGACTGTAAAGAAGCTTTCCAATGACAAAATCAGGATATTAGATAGGGAAGGCCAATGATCAGGTATGAGTACGAGGAGTCATAATATGTGTGTCGACCTTTAGAAACCAAAGGAGCAGATGGAAGGTAACGTCAACATGCCGTAAAGTAACCCAGGTGCAAAAGCTATTTGAAAACGTGATTTACAGTAAGTACCTTTCCATTGAACATAATGAGGAAACCGCATGTGATATCGCGTTGGAGAATATGCTATTACATACAGTGCAAGCGTCAAAAATGAGATCAGCAGACTTATGTGCCATGTAGTGCCACGTCACAGGTTTGAATCTGGCTCAACCCAGACTTTGTTTCATGTCGTTCTCTGTCTTAGTGGCTCCAGTGGGGTTTTTGAGGGGGTAACAGGGGATCGCCGGCAAAATGAGGAATTGTTTAATGTAGTTGTCAAATTGTTTAATTGCCTCTGCCAAGGAGGCTTTCACCCCTGTTAGTTTGTTTGTTTGATTTCCATGAAATTTCCTGGACAGATAGGCCTCGGGCCAAGGAACCACTTATTAGAATTTGGTGATGATCTGGATCTGGGATTCCCACCATTAGATGATTATCGTTTCTTTTTTTGCCACAACTATGAAACTAACAGTGATAAAGACTTGATTACAAAATCAATTCGCAGGTCATGATCATCGGTTTCGCTCTCCCTACAATCTCTCAAACTATAGTACATACTGCTGTCTAGTTATGTACTAAATCATATATTACAACAGAAATCTTCATATGGAGGTCCTTGTGGCAAACTCTTACCAAATCAGGGTTTGCTGCCTAATGTGTATCTATTTGGGTGGCTTGACATGAAACCCCTGCTCTCTCTCTCGTGTTTTCTGTAACGCTTCACCGTATATCATCTATCTTATAAAGTATACAGTCTAATAATGCAGAAATTCTATAAAAAAAACGTTATTATTTTTTACCACAGGTTGTAGATGCACAGCAGTACTGTTGTGTGGAGCTGGGTAGAGCAGGAAGATGTAAGATATTTAAAAATGAAGCCGTGCATTATCATTTTATCTCCAAGAAATGCCAGCGGAGGCGCACTGTCATGTCCAGATACCTTTTTGCCAGGAAAAGCTTGGCAACCAATGAAGACAAATATTGACCAAATAATTTCAAGCTTCACTGAATTATTCAGTATATACTCCTCATTCAACCTCTGGATTCGATTGTATGTATGCCATCAAAAACAACCTCTTTGATTGTTTTGGGATATCGAGTGGAAAAGGCAAATTGCTAATAGTTAGGATAGGATTTCTCGGCATCAGGGAACAAAAACTAACTCTCTCCTCTCTCTTTCCCTTTCCACCATGCTTGTTATCCATCATCTGCCCTTTGACTCAGTGCCAAGCGCCATTCGGTTGGTGCCAAGCCACTGCCAAGCAGACTTGATCACCTAGTGAGCATGAAGAGTGTTACTTAAGTCAGCCCAGACCCTCTCAGCGCAACAAAGCCCAGATCGGGGTCGGCGCCCTGCAGCACAGCCGGCCGTGTTGGTGGAACAGTCATGATAAGTCGATAAAATGCTCTGCACACCAATCAAACAGTCTTATTCCATTCGTCTTAGATACTGGACTCCTCGCTTTTCCAAATCACACGATTCACTCTAGACAGGATTTACTAAACCAATGTCAGAGGCCCGTGCATCTAAACATGAACACTAAGTGACACTCATTTCATTACATCACAGTAATTTAGCAGACGCCTTTATCGAAAGCGACTTACAAGTTACACTACTTGGGGATCAAACCCACGACCCTGAGACTGAGAGTCTCATGTGCTACCAACTGAGCTGTCCAGGCCAGACACAACAGACACGCTCCCACGTCAACAAACAGTGCAACAGGAGGAAGAAGCGCAATATCCCAATATCCCAGCAAGCGTTTGATGGACGGCGACATGCAGTCAAACCAAATAAGCAAAACATTTATTATTAACTATTATGGTAAAAATTCATACCATACCAAATTCATGGCACATCAACTTTCATTTTGGCGCTATATTTACACAGGTTTTCAACGTGCAGGCCGTTGTATCATCATCTATTCAATGTCGAAACATTTGCTGGGTGGTAACAGGAAGGGAGGTTGTAAACAATTTGAATCATAACCTCAAGGAGGGAGTGCTGGTTGCATTTTGCATCCAAACACAAAGTCACATCTACGTGCTGGAAATGTCATTAAATCTTCATTTACCCAGAGAAGGAGGACTGAGTACCGTTGCTCTTTTATACCAACGCCCTGCTTTACACTTATGTAGTTATATGCATTCACACCTGAATTTGAGAGACACATTGTGTGTCATTATATGCTTGTTCAGCACCGCTCTACATCAATGTATAGGCGGTAGAAAACCTGGAGGAAACTGCAGGCTAGGTGTATGATGGGAGACTGTTGTCTGTACGAGTAAACCAGTTCAACCAGTTCTTGGCTCTTACCTGATATGAGCTCATGGAGGCTGTAACGGTAGAGGAGGTGGTCGTGGCCGTCAAACCTCTGTGGCCCCTGGCAGAGGGCCCGGCACTCCACATCTGCTTTGTAGTATTCCACCAGGGCCTCTTCGAACAGTACGATGGCCGCCTCATAGTCGCCCTTGTCATACAACCTCACTCCCGCTGTGAAGGAGTGCTGTGGATGGAGGGAGAGATGAGACGAGAGCAGAGGAATGAAGATACCTGTATGTATGTCTTTCATTGGTCTGTAAAGCACTTTGTGATAAACCTGTTTTAAAGTAATAATCTGTGACATTTTCAAAAATAAATGTCTGTTTTGCTACTCTCTATTTCTGATTGATATAATGCAGTAATGATTCAGCCTCTAGCCAGTTCTAAACACCGATGTGTGGTACATCTTTCCTAGGAAAAATCCTCTGGTGCACAGCAAGTGATGTGATTCCAGCAGCAGCAGTTTGTTTGGAACAAAGAGAAGAAGAACTGGGTAGTTAGCATGAGCAGCGATAGCTGAGCAGACAAAGAAAAGAGCGCCACCTACAGAAACTCAAACTTCATCAACAGAAGAGCCAAGGAAAAAGACTCACAGTACTGGAGACAATGATTGCAGCAGTGGAAAAACACAACAGCAACGACTGCTTAGCAAAGATGTTGCCAAAACAAAATTAAAAAAACTTCAATTAATACTTAAGAAAGAGAGAGAAGGAGATGGATTAAGGAAAAGAGAGAGAAAGGAGAGAGGGATGTAAAAATGTCATTTATAGTACACAGCCTCTGTGATTGGAACTGCGCACAGTTGATCCAAACCACTGTGGCTTTCAACGCTCACCACAAGCAGCACCAAACAACCTAAACGAGTCTCCAATCATTAAACTGCAATGGCCACAAACACAAAGGCCCCTTCAGACAACGTTAACAGCCACAGTTCTCCCTTTTGTACAGACGAGGAGCAGAAAACTAAAACTCCCTCCCTAGCCGACTAGACATCTTGGCAAGGTGCAAAGGCAGCTGAAGACAAAAGCTGGCAAAAAGTCAACAGGTCACAATAATGAACTGAAATATTTACTTGGCTGAGGCAGAAGCAATATTGTTAAAACCAAATATAAGTTGATTACAAAGTGGTAATCACAAGGAATGAAGGAAGGAAGGAAGAAGAGAATGGACGGAGTTAGGGAAAAAGGGAGGGTGAAAAGAAGGAAGGTAGAGAGGAAAGAAAGAAGAGAGGGAACAGAGAAGCCGGAGGAGAGGATGGGGTTGGAGGAAGAAAGAAAGGAAGGACTGAATGTAGTGAGAAAGGTATAAAAATATCACAAAGAAGAATAGAAAAGATGGCACTAACGAAAAACAAATGGAGGAAGAAAAGTGTGGAAGGAGGTAATGAACAAAGGAAAGATGTTTCTGTATGTACACAGGCTCACAGATTCAGACCTCCTGCCTTACCTGGTGTGGACGGGCTTCTCTGTCCACAAAGTGGTCCTCCTGGACCCCCTGCAGGTCCTTGTACTGCTCCAGGTTCTGGCCCATCTCCACATGCTCTGGGTTGGCCTGGAAATAGGTGTGGGCCGCTGCCGCTGCCTTGTCGGGCTGCCTCAACTGGGGAAGGGAGGAGGAGAGAGAGAGGGAAAGAGAAATAATATAAATGACAGCACAGAGATCAAAGCACAGCTAATGGGATTGTGGACAGTGTACAACTGGTCCAAACCTCTATGGCCTTCAGCACTCAGAGACAGCATTAGCACAGATGGACATGAAGTCAGTTCACTGGTCACGCTAATGTTATATTTGAATCAGC
The DNA here is from genome assembly GCA_900323365.1 of Monocentris japonica. Lineage (NCBI taxonomy): Eukaryota > Metazoa > Chordata > Actinopteri > Trachichthyiformes > Monocentridae > Monocentris > Monocentris japonica. The sequence continues at coordinate 47,136 of OOFE01019941.1, read as the reverse complement.
AGGTGGTCTCGTCCAAACAGCATTTTCCATGGTTGATCTCATACAGCATTAGTTGAGGGAAAAACGTGAGTTCAGATGACCATTTCCAGGCAATGACCTCCAGGCTCTTAGTCCATCCATATGCAATTGCAATATGCAATGCAATAAAGTTCATCTTATCTCATCTCGTCTCGTCTCTAGCTGGGCCATTGGTGACTATAGTGGAACTGAGATTAAATGAAACTTAATAGACAAGAAAATGTGTGAAATTAGATATTAATTTTGATTTAATGGTTAGCATAACAGCATCCACTTATAACAAGTGCCACTAAAATGTGTTTGCAAATACACAAATAAGTGTCTCTGTCCAATTCATATGATGAATCTTTTTTAAGTTCATGTGCTTCTAGAAGATCTGAAAAACAATGATTGATGCCAGACAGTCTGAAGACTTCTGAAAACCTCTCCTCCAATAAGAACAGACTAAATTCGCCAAAATTCAGGCTATTACTGACAATTTAATCCCGTCAGGCTATTAGAAATCCAATAGGTAATCCTGATGGATTTGGTTCTTCAAAGGGGAGAAAAACACGGTAGATTTAGGGGGACGGACTGTTCCCATCCACATCCTGTCAGCAGGGAAAGTCGCCATCCTTTGAGCTAATATCTCCATCATGATAGATGAGCTTCCTGCACTGAAGCCATGTGGGCTTCATGGATTTTGGGAGTATTAGAGGGAAATAATTACCACAGGAATTCCATCCCCTTACTGAAAGATGCTTCTAAAATAAACACAACAGAATGGAAGCAGCTTGGCAAGCATTGTTGACATGTGGTCTAAATAAGATAAACACACAGTTGTGAGGAAGTGTATGTTTATGTGTGTGTGTGTGTCTGATATGGATACTGTACAGACCAAGTCATGTGTAAATGACCTCATGGTTAAAAGGAAAGCCAGCAGCTGTCATATCTAAGTGTTGGCAGCTGGCTGACTGAAAAACTAACCCATAAAGCAAAAAATATACCTCAGAATATGTTTAGAGATATGTTTCATATACAAGAATTGGCCTAAAAAGATGACGTTCATTCAAAACATATTTTGAGTGGCCAAAATATATTTGGGATGTACTTGAAGACTCTCTGTCCAGCAGCTGCAGAAAGACGTTCCTACTTTTCCTGTCCATGAAAGCAGAGGACTTCATTTTGCTTCACGGCGGCAGCACAGGTGGCCTATTGTACAAAGCACTGAGAGGACTTCCAGATGTTGGCAACATAAAAGAGAATATCCTGCCATTACCCTCCACCCCATCCCGCTATACATACATCAGTTAACATCTCTACCTTTCACATCAAAGGTCTGTAAACCTCAAAGGTGACCATTTAATTCCAACGCTTAGCTCTCTTGCCTATTACACTACACAGGACGTCACCCCGCTCTGGGCGTAGAACAAAGCTCACTACAGAAAGGAACATCTAAGATGTCTGGTCCAAGTGAGTTTCTTTAATTTATCTTTTTTCTCTGGATAGTTACGATAAGATACCTTCTTGTGTTTTAAAGAAATAATATTTGGATGAACTCTTGCTTCAAAACATGCCCTGTCCCTGTCAGATCAGATCCTAATCCTGGTCAAGTCCCAACATGGCTGGGTTTCTCCAAGCTACATTCTTGAGTGATCCCACAACCACTTTCCACAATAGCCCTCATCTAGATGTGTCACAGCATGGCGTGAGCTGGGCTCCACACACTCAAAAATACTAAACAAAGCCTGTATTTACACTCCAGATCAGAGGTAAGAACATTTGGGCCCAAATTCACTAAAGCGTTGTGCTGGGTAGTGTGCACTATATCACCAAACTGACCAAATCAGAATGTCATGCTATTTATTTACTACCTGTGTGCAATGAGTAGAAAACCTTCTAATAGCACTGGTCAAAAAATAAAGCCTTTTTGTGCCTGTTATAGCCATACATATGAGTAAATGTCATTATTTTGGATATTTATTTATATCTGAAGCCATGGGAATCCAGATTGCGCTAACCCTTTGCAACATCAACTCACCCAAATTATTGTAGCTCATGTAAGATGTTTCAAAAGTTTGGCCATTCAGAATGACTGCAAGTGAGAGGCTTTTCTATCCTAGAGTCTCACATCTGATCAGAGAGCACTCCAATTACAAAGGGCACTTCAGGTCGCAGGGGAGCCAGCCTTGGGGGGTTAGTCTTACAGCCTCAGCCCTTACAATTGGGGGGCTACTAGCTTGTGTGGTGGTCTCTTTGAGGGCTTGTTTATCCCACAACTTGATAAGCTTTTCTTAGTGAAGAAAACTTTGCGCTCTTAGCTCAAGCAAATGAGGTGCAAAAAATCCCCCGCAGTGAAATACAAAACATTAAAGTCGTCCTCTTCTTTACAGGTTGGGCTTTTTGTGTTGTTTGACAGTGACATACTTGAGGAATGGAGAGCATCGCAGAGGAGACATCTGACCCCATTTGTTTAAATCCTTCATGTTCCCAACAGGTGCAAACCCACCCTCCCCTGTTGAGAAGGTCAGTCTGGCCTGGTTGCCAAAACCATAGCTAGCTGATAGAGCAGATACTCTTCCCCCAGCTCCTCAATACACTGACCCCTCTGTTTTGCCACTCAACACAGATTCATGTTTGCCAGTGAGGTCATCTGTTATACCAAAGATGTTTCTATTTTCATGGGGTGAATTCGCAAGTAGTCTACAAGATATGTGACTCCCCAAGTAGTGAGAAATGTCTGTAGTTCAAGAATAGAATTATCTTTTTTGCACAGAGCTGACTGGACAGTCGTGCATAGATGTGGAGACAATGCACATTGTGTTCGCTAAGAGGAAGACGTCTGCACAACACACCACAAAACAGACACACTGGACTGCCCAGATAGAAGTAAAACATTCCTTTCCCACAAACAACCCACTTCTTTTTGAAGAATGATTTCCCTGTCCGCCAAAATTGGAGCTCTTTTCTGGTGGCAGAGGCCAGAGAGAAAAGCCTGGGTGGACATGCTTGGTTACCTCTGAAAGACCAAAGAGTGAGCTGGTGTCGACTGCATACCTGCCCAGATCATGGCTGGAGCCACCAGGAGCCCCAACATGACTGACCAACTAC
>OOFE01019941.1:0-32266 GCA_900323365.1 Monocentris japonica | reverse complement strand
GAGTGAGACTGCATGGGAGAGATACATACCATACACAACATACTGTATGCTGCACAAGTTCCTAAACTAGGGGTGATCCAGGAAAACAGAAGATTCAAAGAACAGTTGAATACTCTTGTGGGAATCTGTTTTTTTGAAATGGAATGTTACAATAAATAAAAAATACAATTTACACAGAATAAAAAATAAGCAGAGCTCATGTTGCTGTGACTTCCAGTTCCTGGCTTTGCTTAGTGGCTTAGTTGCATATCTAAAGTGCTAAAGATGTTTTCCCCGACACAGCAGAGCCAGTTTGGGCAGCTTGTGGTTGGATTAACAGCAAAATGAACCAATCATCTTTGTCAAAATAAATACCATTCTAAAGTGATTTCAGTGGCTAAGCATGATGATAATTCACTAGCTGCATGTTTGCATGGACACATAAAGTCAATGTGATTTTAACAGCAAGGCATGATTATTGGTTAATTCATTAGTTTCGTTTGGAAAAAAAAAATTGACTTTGCACAACTTTGCACTTTGTTATTTAGCGTGTATGTAGGGAGCCGTTAATGTCGCGTATCTTTTCAACATTGCTGTCAGTTAATTTTGGTATTGGTTATTGGCTATCCACAAAAATCAGATATGAGAAGTAATTTGGAATTGAGCATGAAGGCGTGGAGTGTGAACGTAGCCTTAGTGACTTACTGACTAACTGACTAACTGACTGACTAATACTCCTCTCACACAAGGGCAATGACCTGGGGAATGACCCGAGTCAGGCGTTGGTGGGGTCTGACCTGGGAATAACGCAGGTCAGATGCTGCTATGAACGAGGGGACATGGGTTACACCATGGATGGAACCTCATTGGTTATGATGGCCTGGTCGCGGCAGTGACGTGTACAGATGTGAATATGGTGACACGGGTCTTGTGCGGTCTGGCCTGACTGGTCGACAACCTGGGATAAACCCGGGACAATAGTGTCGTCTGAATGGGTCCAACGGGGGAATGACCCGTGTTTCACAACCCATGTAAACCCCGGGATTTGTGTGTGAAAGGGGTATTAATGACTGAGTGAGTGACCAACGGATCATCCTGTCACAGCCTCAACAACAATATCACAGCAGCACCACATTCCATTTGGAATAAGTGTTTCTGTATGTGACCTCCAGGTGACACAGGAGATCAACGCTGCTCATGACTGTGAATGACTGACAGTGCCGAATGCCTCCTTACCAGCCATCCTGAAACACTTAGGAGACAGAGATACCCATCGGCACCCCTAGGTCTCTGTGGTAGAGCACCCCAGCTGGCAATGGTTTCTGCTCCGGTCACAGTGGGTCGCAGGCAATAAGATCGACAGACTCTACTGAAATACTGGCCCTTCCTCCAAAGGGCGCTTCAGGAAATACAAACATGTGCAGAGATTACCTGCCGAGGTTAAACAGAGTCAATATGAGTTCAGATCAAATAAGGGCTTTCTCAGCTCAGCAATTTGCGTGTACGCACACACACCCAGAAATGTATTTGACTGTTTTTGATCAAGCTGAGCTAATTGTCACCTGAGGTTTTCTGACGGGACCATGTGAATGTGTTTACCTGTTAAAGTAAAGGTATTTTACTTACATTACCAGCATTACCTGTTCATGTGTCTAGCTGCATCTGGTTCCCTGCCTCTGTGTGAAGCCTTACAAGTGCACACCTTAGGTAGAAGGTGTGTTTCAGCATCTGTGCACGAATGTGTGTTTCTGCATGTGCGCTTCAATCCCCCCGCTGAGTTTGAGAGGTTACAGACTTCCTAGACCAATTGAGCACGGAGAATAAATAATGCTGAGCGTTGACCCTCGGGCAGGGAACAGATGCGCTTTAAAATATGTCAACATTCTCTCATCAAATGTCTCTCCCTCCTTAACAATGCACCAAGACAGACAGACAGACAGACAGACAGACAGACAGGCAGGCAGGGAGACAGACAAAAAGACAGACCCTTGGTTTTCTCCTGCCAAAGACCACAACACAAGCTTTTCCTCCAAGAATCCGAAACATTCAGACCCTGGCAGCTCTGACACCCTCCGCTCCACTTGAAAACGTATTTTCAGGGCTGTGACTTTAGCAGTAAACAATGCCAGCTTCCACTTAAAATAGTTAACAGTGTGGCTTTTGGACCTCAGTGACTATTAAACCTTGGTACAGAGTATTTCTAGACATTTGCTGGATGGATGTCATCTGCGACTGAGTCACAGAGGTGAGAGACTGAGAGGTCTCAGTTTCAGGTCTAGACTATGCCCTGTTATACCCAGGGTACTATGAGGAAGTGGTTTGGCAGGGAGGGGCAATCAGGAGGTCTGAAATGAGACATCTGTTCATTATAAAATGTCTGCTTTTCTTTTTTGAGAAATCCTGGTCCTGGCTGGCAGAATGTGGTCAGTTGAACCCCTCAAAACATCTGAGTTTGTTTCACAATCACACATTTAAAAGATGGAATTGCAAAAGAATCTGCGTGTAACATCTCAAAACACGTCACTTTGTCTGAATAGGCAGGAAAGAAAACAGCTCAAGCTGAAGAATGTCCCGAAATATTTATGTATTTCTATATTTCTAATTATATTTATGTTTATGAACACCTATACTAAAGTAATATATAGAGAAATATACCACACTGGTCAATGTATTCCAGACTAAACCCAGTGAAATTAAATAATTCAGAAAATAACGGCACCCTCCCACATTCTGGCTGGATAGATTAGTGAGCAGCATTAAGAGCATTTTCTACCTGAAGACTAAGAAAAGGACTAAGAAAGGCAAAACAGCTCTAATAAAACCCTGAAATTCCACCTGAGGTCCTGGAATGGCCTGAAGCATGTTTAACTATTTATAATGACACTAAAAGCACCACAGGGACAAACACCACTCAAAGATCTGCCGTCACCGTTTCACCTCAAGTTAGCACTCTGTAGCCGCAAGAGAGATTTGTCATTTTAGACGTGGTTCTCTCAGCCACCCCTTTTGTCCATGATCAGTCATGCATGAGGGATCATGACCATCTTCAATTTCTTTCAGTCTTCATTTGGGGGAGCTTTGAAAGGAATACGTCCTTAGGGATTCTTTAGAGGTGAGGTGATTGTGTTGCGATTACAGAAAAGTTGACGGAATTTTTCCAAAATGCGACAGAGCAGATGCTTGCACGACTAAAAGCAATTTCTCCTGATTGCACCTAACAAGTGTCTCATGAAGCCTGATATGGATTAATGTGGAAATACCAGACAATCAACACACACATCCTCACTCCTATTTCCTTAGCTTCAACCATGATGTCATGTGCCTGGCCTGTTATGTATGGAAACATGCCTTCATCTGGACTAGTCATATGTCTGACCACAAGTGCCTAGAATGGACAACACACGTGTCCACATGGCCTAGACACCCTGATGCTCACTAGGTGTGATCCAGACCTGAGAATGCTCTCGCCCCTGTGCTACTTCCTTTTCTGCTAGAAAGCGAAGGAGACTGAAAGAGACTGTATTGTGGGAGTGAGCGAAAGAGGGAACGAAGAGAGGAAAATGTCTGAATTCTAAACTTGGACAAGTCTCAAACTGTGAGTCAGGAAGCCCAGGAACACAACAGTTTACCCATAAACCAGGAGTTCAGGACAGGTAGCGAGGCAGACAAGGTACGGAGACACACAGATAGTCGTATCTCCAGACTTATACTGAAACTTTACAGTGCAATGACTTTCGGCACACTGACAAAGACAATGGCTTTATTTTGTGCATTGTTCTGTTTCCCATGAAAAAAATAACTGCAATACTGGCTTCATCCTTAATGGGTGTGAGAGTCGTTCCTATGGTGTCAGTGAAATAATCTTTTCATTACGATTTTAAAAAAATAAATGAATTACTCTTACACACTCTTAATGTAATTTTATCTTTCAGTGCATCTTTCCTCATCGTGATTACGTCCCCAGTCACCTATGAAATTACGTTTAAGGAGGGAGGATACAGGAATAGCACTCATCAGAGTCTTTCTAGGGAGGAAAAGAAAATGACAAACTGACATGTTGACCAAACTACAGGCCAGGGAGGCCAGAGTTCTCCCAGCTGTTTAACAGGGGGCCCTCGGACACAACTGGCCTCATTTTTCATCTTTTTGCTCTCTACTTCACGGCACATACTAATGTTAATTACTCCTTGTGTGACACAAAGCAGGCCAAGCTGTCGCCACATGGTTTAATTAATCTGGCCCAAGGTAGCAGCTAAAAGCAAACTGGGATTTACGCCCAATTTAGGTCAGATTTTCTCAGTTGTGTGTTTGACCCCAAGGTGTAGCACTAGAAAAAGCCCTGGGGATAGGTTTTAATAGTGCTGATGAATGACCATGAGATCACAAAGTTCTTGGTGTAAATCATCAGGGCTGTGTAATAACCGTATGGAAACTAATTTGGGGGCCACTGACTGAACAAGGCTGGTCAAGTCATCGCCTCAACTTGAACAAAGACAATTGAGGTTCACTTAGACAATTAGGAGGCTTTTAACATACACAGAGGCAGTACGTAAGCGAAAAAACCACCGTGCCTTCCAAGGTTTCCCTCATCAGTCAGCTGCAGAAGCTGGATGCTGCTGACTTGACTCGTGGCCTTACAAACGGTACTAACATAAATCACTCTCCTGCTAAACCAGACGTGCTGCTGAAGGCACGATCATTTGCTGCAAATTACTCCTCCTCCTCTTCGCTACACTTCGGCCTGGAACAAGAAGTCCAGCTCTGGAGTGTGTGGTTGGCTCTGGCAGTAACCTCAAGTGAAATATTGCACATGATTTATGACCTTACACTAAAGCAAATAGTGGTTATGTATGAAAAATATACTTTTTTAACTACGGCAATAGTTGAGTTGGTTATTTCTGCTCTAGTGTTATCTTTGGACAACAGTTTGTTAAATAGTTCAGAGCCAATTCATCTAACACTCGTCCAAACTCCTGTGTCAGGAAAAAAAAATGTTTTATTTGTTCTGAATGGATGAACTTTGAATGTTCAACCCAGCCATACCCCCTTACACAATAGACAACAAACTGAGTTGAGCACCCCAAGAGGGTTCAGAATAGGACCTGCTATATTCATTCACCTTTAATACGCTTTTCCTCTCTTCCCGACCTGAGTCATCCCACAGACAGCCGCTACAGCAGGAGGGAATTACTGAGCTGTGTCCAGCCCAATAGAAACCCTTTCCTTTTACTCTTGTGGATTTGGCCATGAAAGTACCTAGTGAAACACCACCTAATACTATATGATGTAATTGAGATGTTCACTGTGGATCTCTAGAAAAACCGGCTGCCTCTATCAAATGAAGTAATCCAGAGGGAGAAAGGAAAGGCCCAGTCACTGAAATTACATTACAGTCATTTAGCAGACACTTTTATCCAAAGCGACTTACAAAGGTACTTGACACTATGTGGGGATCGAACCCACAACCCTGAGACTGAGAGTCTCATGCTCTACAGACTGGGCCAGACAGCTCCTTCCACTGAGTCACAGCTCAGATAACAGAGCATCACCATGGGAAAAAAGGAAATCCCCATCAATGTGGAGGGGAAAAACACCACCAGACCTCCCACAACAAAGCTTTCTGGGAATCTTGATCAGTCATAGCCTGTAACAGTGGCATGGTTACATACAGTCTTCCTGCATGGAAACATGGGTAAATGATCAACATGGCTGAGGATGCAGTAACTATCATTATTGGTGATGTGTGTGGGGGTGGTTCCAGTCATGCATCTCAATGACTCCCTAAGCAGTGATTGACCTCACTTCCTCCCTGTTCATGGTTGGCTCAGACTGGGCCCCTGATGATGCACCCAGCCACATCATTGTCCCTCTTCTCATCTTCCTGCCTCCGTTCACTGGGGACGGAGAAGTGACGAGGCATCCAACCACGCAGCCTCCGGCCACAACTGCTGTTTCCATTAACTCCATTAGCTACACTGCTGACCACGAACCATAGACAATATATTCGGCTGACGGACCTTTGTTTGGGTTTCACCGCGGGCTTCGATGCCAAGAAATGCTGTGGTGCAGATTGTGTGTGGCACTGTAAGGAAAAGTAATAGCTGGGGGCAGACAGAAAATTAAATAATCACAGTCATAAAACTTTAACTTCACATTCTCCAACATAACGTCATTGGAAAAAGGTAGTCACTTTGGGATATGGTATGTGACAGCCTGGGGAGTTATTGAGGCTATGAGCTACTGTATGCATGTATGTGTTTGCAACTTTATTGTAAGAACAATATATGAACATACACTTCCAAAGGAGGGGTAATTCCCAAACAGCATCCTTAATTGCAGGGAAGGGGGATGACAGGTAAGTGCCCAAACTGTCTGACTCAACTTTCACCTGTTTACCCCCGTTTGTATGCCCCAGGTGTCAGAGTAAGCTATAGTTACAGCAACCAATAACACCTATTGTAGGCCTCTGAGCAAAGCCCTCGGGATAACCAAAGATGAATGTTTGTTTTGAATGTGAGTTTCTACGCCAAGCCACAACAGATGTAAGTGGTGGAACTGACAAAAACAAACCAGGCCTAAGATATTCCCAAAGCCCTTCAAACATTTACCTTGTTTTTTAATCCCAAACAGGTGAAGGAAAGTGATACGCTCCCCTAAGCTGCTTATCGGGGACAATGGAGATCAGGCTGCAGACACAGAGGGTTTCCCACTGAAGTGTAACACTGGGTTTTTCTTCTCACATAACAGAACGGGGGTGTTCTTGATTAGGTGCAGTCCTAAAATACAACCCCCCTCCATCTTCTCATCCAGGAAGCTTATCCAGAAGGTGGTATAGATTTCTTAAGTCCACCCAACCTCACTGAGTGTGTGCGCCTTAGGGCGCAGAGGAGAGGGTGAACCAAAGGTGAGGATTATTTGGAGGAGGGCTGGCATGATTGAAAACACACAGGCCAGGGGTTCTTTTCCCAACACCTCAGTCATTTTCACACGGAGCGGTGGGGAGGGTGAGGCTCAACCCAGGAACTGCTCAAACACTCAAAGTAGACTCAAAGTAGTAGTAGCACAGTGCTTGTTTTAATACCACCAACTGACAACACAAGTGGGCTTGTCAACAGAAAGTTGTCAGTTCAAATACCCATTCAGACTGGAGAAATCTGGGAGGGGAAAGTGAACAAGTAACACTGTCACCTCATTCAACAACTACTGCTGAGTTGCTCTTGAGCAGGGCACTTCACAAACAACTGTGGAGCTGCTGAGTGCCTAACAGTTTTAGCACTGCAGCAGCTCCCAGGTCAGAATGTGTCTAAGGATGTGACCACACCTAACAGATTGATTTCTTTTGATCCGAGTTGAAAAGTTCAATTAGTTGCAATTTTGTGTTTGGTTAGTTTAGCTTCACACTGCGCAATTACAAGCGCACCAAGAGTCACATGGACTCATAAGTAACTTGTTTCTTGGACAGAGATTTGGTAACCTGTAGCAGAGAGACAAATCAAATCCAATTCCAGTACCTTTAACTTTAGGAAAGCATGATGGACTTGTCTGCGCTCTTTGCTGTAATTTACCCTGTTTGGTGTTCATACCAGATAGCGTAAAGAAATAACTGAATGTAACTGCTGGCTATTAGATGTCAACATCCGTCTCCTAATACCCATAAAACTGCACGTTTTGGTGTCATTTCCTGTAGCTGGTTCAGATAATGTTCTAACAGGCCATGCCCCAGTTCACTTGGAAGAGGACCAAGGCGTTTGGTGTGAACCACAGTTCGAATGGCATTGTTATCACCTGACAAAACCAACCGAACTATAGCAGTACACGCTCCAAAGTGGTGACAGCGCTCCTTAACTCTATGAATAAGAAGAGCATTGATGACAGAGAGCATGCATGCCAAGAAAACTTTTATTGCATGATATTCATCACTCATTCCTTTTTTCCTCCTCTTTCAAATTCTGTGCATTACAACACCACTAATTTTACATGAGGTCAGCCTGGCCTGGCAGTGATGCTTTATCTGAAGTCAGCGCCTGTCCTTCCCATTACCAAGCCTCTCGGCTATGCCTCCCACACCGCACACACTGTCTGAGCTGAAGCCTTGCATAGGCTGACGATGCATTAAAACCTCACCACACTAGCCACGCACCACAACCAGACTCTACTGTAGAAGCTATGACACAGCTCATGGAAAACATGAAACTGGGGAACCTGACTGTATATATGACATGCCTACACTTTGCTGAAAACCGCATTGCACAAGGCAAGTGAAAGGAAAAAAAACCTTTATTATTGTTGGCTGGGATAGAGCTGCTGTGAGGGGAGGCCCACACAAGAACTATAGAGTGGGGTGATGGAGAGAGAGGGAAACACTGCTTCATACAGACAGCATCACCTTTTAAAAGTTAATTAAAGCATTGTTATTTAAAGGGTTGAGCTAATTGTATAGATCGCCCAATGAAAAAGGACCTGGTGTCTTTTGAATGACACCAGGTCAGTGCCAGCAATGGCCTGATATATTAAATTCTGTTAAGATGAGATGACATGCTGGCAATGGTAAAACCAACAATAGCTAACTTACAGAAGTTACAGTATGGAATAATAACCCCAGGCAAGATTTTCCCACTAAAACTATAAAACGAAGGCTGTTTACTGTCCAACATGAATACAATGTCATGAGCCAAATTCTGTATAGTAATACAATGGCCCGACTGTAGAGAAGTAGAGAAAGTCATATCCCTCCCTCTGGTCCCAATCTGAGTCACTATTATAGACTCTCTTGGGGAATAAGAGGCTAATTTCCCAAGAATTACATAGTCTCCAGTACGCAGGACTCAGCTGTCTGCCCTAAACCAGTGTGGGACGCCCCATGATCAACCCAGTAAAAATTCTTCCTTGATGATGAGATGCTTTAAGCAGCAAAATCCCTCAGTGGTCCGTCTGTTTGTATCCCTGCTGCTTAGCAACCGGGATCCAAGGTGAGATCCTGCAGTGGGTTTTATGAATTAGTGGCCGAGGTGATGGGGACGTGGTAAAAGAAGCGGTAGTGACGGCGAACATATCCGTTGGCACCATTCAAAGCATCTAAATGAGCTGTGGTTCAGGTTGAGGCTGAACACCGCTCACTGTTAAAGTAAATACTGAAGTTGATTACAACAGTGCACTTCTTGCGATTTATTTCAAGTCTGCCCAAATCCTCAAAACATTTTACTCACAGACATATGCCATAAGAATTTAAAAAAGTCGAGAGCTAAACACCTATAATCAACCAAAACCACTTCAACTGCCATGTGCAGCCGTATTTAGATCATTATAAGCAAATATGTTGGGCTCTACTTTTAAAAGAGCTTGCGGTTAGCCCGTAAACCAGCATCAAAAGAAACATGTGAGCCCTGTGGATTTCTAATACGTCAGCACTTTAAGGAACTGTAACCCCCCCCCCTGAAAAATGTATAGCCCTCTATACATTTTTTCAACTACACTAGCTGGATCTCTGCTTTGTGGAAAAGAAGCCACTTTGCCATTGATGTTTCCAAGAACAGTCTGGTAAGACATGTGATCTCTGGGGAGTCATTCTCATGTTGAAGGATACCAGGACTTATTAGACAGAATAGGAAAGATATTTTTTTTTCCTGGATGTTCTGAGGAAGCTCTCTGGAGGGAATTGATAAGAGAACTGATAGCGATGAAACTGCCTTTATACAAAAGGCGCATTGTTTTCAGAGATAACCCCTCAATAGCACATGGCCTGTCCCACCATTACTATTGATTTCCTGGACCACTTTGTAAGTGCTATTACACAGCAGTACGTTTTCTTTTTTTCCACATATCTAAAGTGGAAGAGCCCATATTTTGGAGGATATCACTAACAGCATTTTGTTGTGGCATAGAACATTGACTCAATGCCACAAAAGAAAGACAGGTTAATTTTAAATCAGATTCAGGGTTTTATTGGCCTAGTAAGTTTTAACATAAAATGAATTCTATGTGTATTTCAAAATAGAAATACATGGAAAAAGTGTCTTTTTGATGTAGTATATAGAGAAAATTTAGAAAATAATAAAATAAATAAATAATAATACAAATAATTTAAGAAATAGGTATTTTATCTGTGGTCTACACATAATTCTCTGTTGGAACCTGACTGATTGTAAAGTAGCAATATAGCCATGTTGTGATATACTGATGGTTAGAGTGTAACAGCAAAAAGCCTTAAGCATGACACAGTCTTTTTCTATTTGGTTAACCAACCATAAATGTAAATTCAGCTCCAACAAGTTATATCAAAGCTTAAGCCAAACTGTCTACGTTCATATAATAACTGAGATGGAAAAAAAGGCAGAAAATTTGTAGAAATTTTGAAGACATTTCTATGCTACAGTAAGAGTATGATAGAGGATAAAAGCACCACAACACAATGAAGTGAACTTTGACCAGTACATTTCCCACTCCCTTCTTTCCAGGAGGCCTCATACAGGAACAAGCAATATCCACCATAATTACAACAGCAAAGCTCAGTGCTTTTCAAATTGGAACCAGAGAAGGTCCAACGAAACAAAACAATAAATTAATTTAAACATGCCCCCCTATTTCCAGTCATTATACAAAGCAGATGTATCTCAGGAGGACACTGGATATGCTTTGGTATCTGTATGAATGCCAAACGGTTTGTGAACTTTCTAGAAGTCACTATTCCGACCGAATAACTCTCTTCGGTGATATCAAAGTGCTGTGATGATGTTATGGTTTCACCAAGAGGAATCTTATCTTTGTGTTTATTTTCCCCTATCCCTCTGTTTCCAGAAGAGTTTCATGATTACTTCTGCATGTTGACATTCAAGAAGATTGATGCCTTCCCCTTTATTGAGTGCATGTGGTCGTGAGGATTTGCATGGTCTTGTGGTGGTGAGTCCCAGTTGTTTCTCTCAAAATCACAACTGGAGCCAAAGAGTCTACATTCTTTGAGATGAATATTAGGAAGTCTCTCCCACTGAGTGACATCACAGACTTCTGTGTTGCGTAAAGTGAGCTTCCAAATTGGCACTCTAATGACATGTTATTAGGCGTTAAAGCTGACAAGAACCAACAATCTCAAGCGCAGGCCCATTGTAAAAGTTGTTGTAAAAAAACACAGTTTGGACATGTATTGATAGCTGAAAGACTTCGGATGGGTCTTAAAATACGAGTGAAAAATTTTACATCCTCCTGATCCTCCTCCCTCTCTGTTTTTTACTCAAAGAAACCTTAAGTGGTAAATCCAGCAGGTTCAGCCAATGCATCCACATAGAGATTGTTCTCACTGTACGCTGCCATGAGAGTTTACCTCTAAACATGACATTGTTTTGGGGGTTTTTTTGCTCTAGAATTTACACACCAGAAAATTGTAGTCATACAATGATCTTACAATGATCGCCTTAGCATGTTGATAATCTATCAAGGAGAGTTGAGATAGTAAATAAAAGGAATAATCACTGAAATTGGAGAATATCTTTGCAAGTTTTTTGGTTGGTAAATATACTACAGGAGAAGAGATCTATAGTAACTCCTGAATTCATCACTGATATTACAGAATACCTTTACCAGTTTTTGATTGGTAAATATTACACAGTGAGAGAGGCTCTATCTCTACCTAGTTTATTCAAAAGAAGGACAGTGGGTTTAAAGAACTTGGGGTTAAACTCATGGAGTGCTTTTCACGCAGCTAAGACAACAACAACTAATCCTCTCCAAACACAACATCCATTACGGACCATGTTAGGGGATTGGCCTGGCAATTATCGCTAAAGCTTCACAATCACTAAAGCATAGAAACTGGGTTTAGGGAAGAACTCGCTCTTGAGTAGGTCTGTTGATCTGGCAGGGTAGTTTGACATCAATATATAAAAGGGTAGGGCAATATTGAAATACCCAACTCCTTCAGTTGCATAGGTTTAAGGAAAAATCACTTTGCAATTGGCATAATGCTAATATTCCTGGCTATTTCTTTGTTCATGGAGTCAGAAAGTGAAAATGCAATTGTTAGACTCAGTCACAAAACATGTAGTATCAGAGGTCTTGAAAGGATGTCTACTATCTTGACAAAGTACATTTTAATCCATAGCTATGGTACAACTGTTCCGAAAGGATTTATAATCGGCGCTCTGGTACCATGACTGACAAGCTTTATACTTTTATTTTGAAGGTAAAATGGTCTTATTCTGTCTATCTCTGGCTAGCTTGAAGAAACTGCTCCAGCATGTGAAAACAAATCATCCCGGTGCAGAAGATGGCAGAGCATCTACAGTAAGTTTAAGTCTGTTACATTAGCACAGTGTTAGCGTTGGTGCTCATAGCGTGAGATAACTTCAGATGCAATATTGCTGTTATGACATGGTAATAACATATACTTAATGTTTAAGCCTATTAAGTTAAATTAAGACACATTTTGTGCATTGCAGAACTAACAATAAATACTAGCACAGTGCTATTAGATGATAGATGATTAATTTTGTACCGACTTGAACTCTCAAATTTACTTATCAATCACAGCCCACCCTAGCCAAAGAGTTGTCACTGATTTTCAGTTCTGACTAACTCCTTTTGTCCTGCTTTGCACCCAGTTCATCAATCTAGCTAATCTTCAAGGGATGCTGTAGGAGCCAGCAGGGGACGTTGCGAAACTGACCCCCACTTTAACTTTTAGCAGATGATATACTCCTGCTGCTCAGAGAAAGTCCTAGATTAACAGGCAGCATGCTTCAAGGACATCTGGCCCAGGACCTCTGACGTAAAGCCTTGTGAACGAAGATGCCAACATACACACACTCCCCATATTATCCATATTATCAATCTCTGGAAGTCAAGAGCTTTGACCCAGCCACATGTTGGGAGTGCAAAACCAATTTCAGCTATATCTTGGAGAATTCGGGGCATTTTTCTCAGAAATAGATAAATTAGTTTTTCCCAAATAATTATCTCACTTTGATTTGAGCTACATGGATAATGGTGTAAACAAACGATTCAAAGGCCACTGTGTCTAGTCATTTCTATGGCTGTATGGCAGCTCTAATAATAATAATAATCCTTAAAAATGAGACAATTAGCCACTGAAAAGGGCATCTGATTGGCTAGAGATGACATAAGCTCTGCTGAAAAAAGTCAGCTGCATATTGTACCATATTGCCCCTTGTGTCTCAACACTTGTTAACACTGCCATTAGCTGCAATTCACAGAGGTAGGTCACAGTCTAAACCAGATGTTGAGATAATGAGAGGTCAGTGTCGGCCGGGGGGTCAGGTCAACATGGGGTTGTGAAAACTACTCTCTCCTGTCCTCTTAAATAGGTGCAATAATACCTGCTTCTCTGCAAGGAAAAACCTGTGGGGGAGAGGAGACGCTGAGATCTGACAACGCTGATACGTAGATCACAGAACACCGGGGGATAAGACGTGGAAACCCTGGCGTTATGCATCGCTGAGATGAATAGTCCTTTGGCAGTGGTATGACAAG
The DNA here is from genome assembly GCA_900323365.1 of Monocentris japonica. Lineage (NCBI taxonomy): Eukaryota > Metazoa > Chordata > Actinopteri > Trachichthyiformes > Monocentridae > Monocentris > Monocentris japonica. The sequence goes on along the minus strand of OOFE01019941.1, from coordinate 18,808 downwards.
AGGATAAACGGGCGGGGGGTGACAAGACTGGAAATCATTCGCTGCTCTATGCCAGCTGTCAAACTTAGTTGGGAGATCTGGAGTGTATGGTGAATTCAGAGGACTGTAATGTTGTCTTTTCATGGTGTGAAACAAAGAGGTCCGTATGGGGATGTTGGGCCAGACAGGAAGTATGTACATCTTGCAGGCCTGACCTCATTGAACCTTTTATGTAAGATGTATTCAGAACCCCACTCCCCTCTCTCAATAACTCAAACATTAAAACACACACACACATACATACATAAACACACACGCACACACACAGTGCCACATAAACATAGATTTATTACACAGTCACCATGGGGCCCTCGCCCTGCAAGCTGAGGACAGCAGAGTGGGCCTGGATAAACAATCAACGCCTAATTGAATTTCACAGGAAACGGCCATGGGGTCAGGAAGCTATGAATGCTTCTAACCTCAAAGGACAGTTTGGCATAGGGTCCATATTTAAACTCTCTTGGTTCGACAAAGATATTTGATTAGCGCTGTTTAAAGAAGATGGTCAAAATCTGAATTACTTGATTTACAATTACCCAATTACATTTTAAATTACATTTAATCCATTCAGTTGTACAGACGTTTTCACATTAACTCTAGCTAGTGCCTCACAACTGGGCATGGCCTTGATTGACCTTTCTCCCTAAACCACCATTTTAATCCCTCCCATCTGCCGAGCAGATTGGAGCATTGGAATTGGGAGGTTTTCTTCAAACTCATTGAGGAAATAAACTATATTTATTCGAAAAACATCATACATCACATTATTGCTATCCTATGGCATAGCAAAAGATTCATGGAAAGTGAATACTATTGGACTTTTAAGGCATACTCCACTCTTCAGTCATGTCAGAAGATCATTCTAGGAGCTTCTATATTGTGTCTATAGAGTTGACAAACAAACTTAACACAGAGGCCACATTGGACCCTACATTATAACAGAGCTGTAGTCCTTCACCACCACGCACCTCCTGCTGAATTGTGGTCAGACTGTACTAACTTGCACAAGCACCCAGATCCGTGTTGATTGAATCCCAGTGGTAATAGGAGACATGTGCCCTGGCTGTGGCTCTGCTCTGACATCTGAAGGCCAGGCTGCCTGCTACTACTAGCACAGCACGGCAGCCACATACCAAATACCACAGCCCTCCAGCCATAGAGGACTTTCACCCATTTTACCAGAGGAGCATTCAATTCAATACTTAAATGTATGGGTGCTGTGTCTTCTTTGCAATCTAAATCAGAACTTTAGAAGAAAAGACAACAGGTCTCTTAATCGTGAAGTGACAAGAAAACTATTTACTGACTCCACTTTTCTTTATATTCCAAAATAGATCTGACTTCCTGTACCCTCTACCCCCTCTGTAGTTTCCATCCCAAACACCACAGCTATCCACTTCCTGGAAATGATCTGCTGAGGAGAGAAGCAACATGAGAGGTTAGCACAATTTATAGCACATGGTCGAGCAGAATAAGCTGTGGTGGTGGATAGGATACCTCGGAAAACCTGCAGAACATTTTACTCTTTGTGTAGACTAAAAGCTTGGCATAAATCTCTGCCAACAACTCTGTCAAAGCTGAAAATGAGTTTAGCGTATTCCAAGACACTAGGCCATTCAGCATGGATATTGCATCGGCCATTCTGGTGAAAAGAAAGCTACCAGTGAGCAACACCAGCCTGGACAGTAGTAAAAACTAGCCAGTGTACATTAGCCCTTTCCATTTCCCCCTACTTTGACAGACGGGGTTATGTGGCACACCCATGGCCTAGGAATAAGTCAGCCACTGAGATCACTGCATGTTCTACCTCATCAGCATCCTCCATAGCCAAAGGCTTTTTCTCTCTGATGCAAGCTCCGTGGGGGTTTACAGCAAACTGTAGATGTTCTGTTGTAAGCAGTGCAGTCTCCAAACTCAACTCAAAAGTTTGCGTTACTGCTTTGCTCTAGAGAAACGTGAAGACAAACACAAACACACACACACAGTTTTCCTCAGTCTAATCTGTCTAAATCTGGGCACAGACTGGGTGCTACAGACGGTTGCGAAGTAAACATTTTCCATGTGTTGATGGAAAACAAAAAATTGATAGTCATTCCATCGTCTGTGTAGGCGATATAGTGACAGATAGAGGTGGTGTCTCTGGTCTCACCCCCGCAGCACCCGACAGATAGCTCTAGTCACTGAGCTGAACAGATGCCTGGCAAACTCTGTTTTTTTCCATTCCGGCACCGGTGATTCAGACACCCACCAAATCACCAAACACATATAGCACACACACACCACACACACACACACACACAGAGAATCTGCAACAACCTCCCTGCCAACACACACACACACACACACACACAGAATCTGCAACAACCTCCCTGCCAACACTTCAATTAAGGAAACACACACACATACGTATGTATTTACATACAGTATATACACACTGTCCAGCAGCTGTTTGGATCAGGACGCTGAATCTTTTCCAAGTCCTCTCTCTTGTGACAAGGGATATTGTGATCCTCCATAAATTAGTCAGAAAGCAGTCTCTATGAAAAATCCCTCAATTAATCAGGAGTGTGGGTTTGGAAGCAACATTAAAAAATGTTCTGATTGCTGTCATCTTCTGAACCTAGGCAATGTTTCTGTTTGGACTGAACTACATTACAGAGGATGCCAGCACTTGACAAAGTCACGTCCTGGCTAAGTCTGTCTCCCCTCCAATCTGCTGTCTTGTCTCAGCGTACAAAACGCCACAGTGTTTTCGCCAGCGATCCTTAACCAAGCTCCTGCCTCCCACCCTCCAGACATCTAATCATTACTCAGGGAGAGAACAATATTGGTGTGTAGCGCCACAGAGCGCCCCCACATTCCTGTGGTGCCCTTATTCGCTCAAATCCAGTCATGCAGAAGGCCTTTGGTACAGCCAAGTGCCACAGGAGCGCAGCCGTGCATGCTACGAGGAGAGCTGCCTGCAGCACTGCAGGTGTGCTGCAAGCAGACTTCGATGGAGTGCGAGTTGCATTTAGTCAAGACAGCATCCAAACAATATATCTGAAACATACGACTAAGTCAGTTTTAGCTTCATTGTATCTCTTTTGCTTATCAATAAAGGTGGAGGAAAAGAAAATGATAGAGTAATATCCCAATGACAACAGTTAATAAGGACTGATATCTACCAGAGACACAAGAGATGATTTTGGTGGTACTACTATTGCAACATTTGGTTTGGTCCTTTAAGTATCAATTCATCAAATCATTCATATTTCAAAGCTGTGAAAGGCAAAATAATGATGTTCTTGAAAAGCTCATTGAAAGAGCGCTTGAAAGAGTTTGTATTACAACATGTGTATTGATTTTGATATTTTATTTCCCTAAGGGCTTGTATCTCATCTTTTTACTGCGTTCAAATGTCAGAAATATGGAATAATAAACAGAAACATATCACCCCTCGTCCCAACCAGCTCCCCATCCCTTGCTATGTAGGGTCTCTATGAAACGACTGCACAGCTACATCAAACACATGGATCTGGCTTGGCGGCCAACAACCTGCCTGCCTCTGAGCGATGAGAGCAGAGCTCATTCTCCCTCCGTCTGAACTCTTCTATCCTCGTACTATCAGCAGCAGATGACAATAACAGCAGCTGGGATCCCCATCTAGCACGCAAACACACACACGCATACACAGTCACTGCTATGAGTGTGTGTGTGTGTGTGTGTGTGTGTGTGTGGGTGTAGGTGAATATGAGTACATACAAACAGAACGCATTATACATGTACAGTTGCAAGAAAAAGTTTGGGAACCCTTTTGAATTGCCTGCATAAATGGCTCCTAAAGTATGGTCTAACAATAGTCATAACAACAGATTACCACAATGTGATTTAACAAATAAGACACAAATGTACTTTTACATGTTTTTTATTGAACATATTGGTCAAACATTAACAGCCTAAGCTGGAAAAAGTATGTGAACCTCTAGGATAATGACTTCTATGAAAGGGGGGTTATTGAAGTCAGGTGATCCAATCAATGAGATGACATTCAGGTGTGGGTAATGGTGTCCTGTCATATAAACCCCCCAGAAAGTTTGGTTACCAACAGTCTGCTCTACCAAAAAAAGATCTGTTGAAGTGGAATATGCCTCGGTCTAAAGAAATTTCAGAGGACCTCTGGAGAAGAGTTGTTGGCTGGAAAAGACTACAAAAGCATTTCAAAAGACTTGGGGACAAATATATAAATGATGCATACACACAAAAACATACTTCACGTCATGACGTAGTGATGTAAAGATGTGCACTATGATTACATAGTGATGCCCACGCTTTTTTCAACAAGCCTTAATTTTGTTCGATCTTGAGTAATTAGGTTTATCACCAAAACCATACATTATTGGGGAGTAAGAATAAGCCCACGCCTTCACGTGTGACCAATCAATAGGTTGTTAAAACATCACTATATAAAGACTATAGCAATACGTAATGTCTGTGGTTCATTCGCTTCTCTCCCTCGAACCTCAACCTGTTTGCTGGAGGCACCAGGGTCTTCATTGTCAGGATCTGTTAATAAGTTAGGCTACATTGTATCAAGAACTAATCTGTTTTATTGCAAGTCCGATTACAATAAGATCCAAACTGGGCCAATCTGGACAGGTGGATCTGTGTCTCCAAAGTAGTTGGGCAGAAAGACAGTGATGGCAGTTTGGCCCAGGATACAAGCAACAGAGAGAACGCTGGGTCCCCTCTCCTCCTCTGTTGGGGTCCCTTCTCCTCCTCTAGTGGGGTCCCCTCTACTCCTCCAGTGGCCCGAACATGTGCTCTGTGCGCAGTAATGCACTTCTTGAAGTCACAACACTTTTTATTAATGTCGTGCAGGGTCTGGGGCTCTGAACTAGCAACATTTACTGCTGCAGTTATCTTTTGCCATTCAACATATTTATCTTGTTTGGGCCTCCATCAGTCATCAGTCAGACAGATTGTATACAAGTAGAGAAAATCCAGTGCCATTGCTACTCTCCCTAGGAGTAGGCATCCAGCAAATATCACAGCAAGAGCAGGCAGCACAATGGTCAAAGAGGAGACAAAAAACCCCAAGGTAACAGCTAAGGATCTGCAGGCATCTCTTGAACTTTCTAACATCTGTGTCCACCAATCCACAATAAGAAAAACACTAAACAAGTGTGGTGTTCATGGGAGAAGGAGAAACATTGCTGCCTGTCTCAGGTTTGCCAAAGACCACCTGGATGTTCCACAAAGCTACTGGAACAATGTGACATCTGACACACACACTACAAATAGGCAACTTGCACATACAGTATTTCCCACTTGCACCTTATTGCACACATCTCTTGTCTTGTTATATGTTTTGTCTTTTTTTAATAATTTATTATGTGAATTTGTTTTTTTTTAGATTTCATATTTTTGACTCGTTCCTTCTTATATTTTTGACTTGTTTTTCTTCTGTTAAATGTTGCACCATCAGATCAAGGCAAATTCCTTGTATGTGTAAACTTACTTGGCAATAAACCCCCATTCTGATTCTGATTCTGATTCTGAAGGCTAGGACCAACCTTATGCAAGCTAAATTGTTAACTAGCTAGTAGCCAAGTAAACATCGCGCCTGTGTTTACATTGCGGCTGTGATATGTGAGGAGCAGGCGAGCAGCGATGTTTACTGGGCTAGCTAGCTAGCTAGCTACCTTTCTTTCAGCCTTACACATTGACATTTCTAATAAGCCCAGTAAGTTCCATTCCCAATTCTTTCATGTCACAAACCAGCAAACAAGGAGGGTTGCTACTATCACTATTTCGGTGATTAGCGATCGCTAAATCACAGTACCATTACTAACAGATGCAGTTGCAAACATGATTTGATTTCTATGAAAGGCACACTAACAACTAACATGCTTGTACATCACTACTGCTTACACATTTCGACAGAAATGAAATCTGTTATGCCCCAAGCTGGATACAGACTAGTTAGAGCAGTGGTTCTCAATCCAGTCCTCAAGGACCCCCTGTCCAGGAGGTTTTAGCTCCAGCCTTACTCAGGCACACCTGAACCAATTAGAGGCTTCAGGTTTTCATGATACATAAACATATTTGTACAATTTGCCAATTACATTGCTTTTTCCCCACACATTTCCCAACATTGTTTGCTGTCAAGTTCTACACTATTTGTCAAACATTGCATGGCTTAAAAATGTGAGTTAAGTACATTGCTAAAATTGTGTGTTCTAACAGGGAAACAAAGCTAGACTTATCACTTATAGTCCAGCTAAGTGCAACTTTAAATAGCTCTTGATTTATGTAGTTAATACTTTTGAAAGACACATCCCATTACATTTTGTACCTACAGTATAAGATGGGGATCTAGCAGAGTGAACATGCTCTTGAACATCTCTACATCAATCTAATGTAGCTGCATAAACACAGGCTACTTCTGCTGAATAACAGAAATTTTCTTCAACATTTTGGCTGTATGAATGAGTAAATACGACAACTTAAAACCAAATTCAAGCCTAAACTACACTCGCTGTCTGTCTTAGGCCAACCCAAAACCATAAGCAACAGAGTTAAAACAGGTGTGCATGTCTGTCTGAAAGGAGAAAAAATCAGTGAAATGTCCCGGAACCTCTCATCCTCATCATCCACATAATGGACACCTTCTCTCGGCCATGTCATGGAAAATTGCCTGTAAGCACTCAATAATCTTTAATTAACACACAAAACACTGACAGGTTGAAGTACAAAAATATACAACCAGCCATAAAATGATAAACAATAAATACTAGCATTCCATGCTAATTTACTTGATGGTGATTTAGATTATGGTGTTTTGGTAGATCCGTGCAGACTCGTTCTCTCTGTGTCTTTACTTCCAGGACCTACAGCGTCAAACGCATTGGTTTGGGGACTGCACTATACAAATCTGCAATTTAATTACCTGAACGGTGAAACTTGCTTGTGCTTCAAGGAACAGCTGTGCCACTACATCTGGTCTGTCCGGCCCAAGATCTGTAACACATCATGTCATATTTATATTTATATTTTAAGTACTTCAGGCAAATTGGGCATCTGGCACGGCCGTTTGTTTAAGAATTAAACAGAGGAGAAACAAGTAGTTCAAACCAGTGTCTTAATAAAGACAGGTCAGCATGAACATTTGGTCATAATTTTCATTTTCTCTCTCTCATAAGATCAGCATGAAATAAGCCTGTATAGATTTGCAGACTATTGCAGGAGAAATATCCTATTTCCAAATGTCCCAGAATTATATTTTATGTACTCAAAGTAGCCTACCAGGATGAGGACTTTGTTGAGGTATAAAAGTAAAATATACCATGTAACGGTTTTGCCAGCAGGGTAGTGAAAACCTTGATGCTCAATATCTATAAACTACACTCAAAGCAGATGGAATGTCCAAGGCCACAAGGTAGCTAGCTAGCTAGCCCAGTAAGCATTGTTGCTCGCCTGCTCCTCATGTATCACAGCCATGATGTAAACACGGGCACAATGTTTACTGGGCTACTAGCTAGTTAACAATATGGCTTGCATAAGGTTGGTCCTAGCCTTCATTACAACATTACTATCAATTGCTCACTAAAATGTTATGTGTATTGCAAGCAACTGATCACAGATAATATGGTTTGATAGTTTCTACTTGGCATGAATGCATTTGGAGGCAACTTCATTTTGATTGGTGCATACGCATGTGCATGTTTTCCTCATGGTACAAGGAAATATAGTGCCAAAACCATTTAAAGTTTTGTATCCCCACAACTTGAGATCCACACATGCATGCATATTGACAAATGCATATTCAAGACTCACAAGACACAATTTGTACTTGTGAGATGTGTGCAAATTGTGTTTGCTTTGCACAAATGTTTTTTTCTGTGCACAAGCCTTTTTTGCTGTGCACAATTTTTACATTTGTGACTCGGAAAAAACATTTGTAAGTTGTATTGGCATCATATTCACTCCATAGAGAAGAAGGGTTAGGGGACTTGTTGTAACATTAAAAAAGATTTTTCATTTCATCTCAAACCAACCTTCTTGACAAGGTAAGCATGATTACTTTTGTGTTTCTGTTTGCAAATACAGTTAGCTAGTAGTTAAGACGATAACAAAGCCCCTCACTGGGATTATTCAAAAGTTTCTCTGACGATATTCATGATTTAGCTACGGTATCCATAAAGCTAGCTAAGCTAACCTTAACTAGCTAAAGTTAAGTTTGCTAGCTAAGATAAATTAGCTTCATTAAAGACTTTTTTTATCTTTAATTTAGTCTGAGTGGGAGTGGCTGTTGAATGTAGCTTAACTAGCACAATATAAGTAACTATGTTGTAAAGACATGCATTTCCAACTACTCACATTTCAGGCATGCTATGTGCTCATAAGAACAACTTACTGTATTGATTCAAATTATTTTGCCCCATTTAAAGGTTTCCACTGCATTTCTTCTACTACTAGGTTAATTGCAAGCCTGTGTGAAGTAGAATGGATCACTTTGTCTCACATACTATAAAAATGTATTGTAAAAACAAAAGAAAAAATGTAATGTAAAAGTGAAAGCCTCCATACAGCAATAATAATTATGTATAAACGTCTTAGCAACTTTAAGCATCATAACTGAGTATATAAATAAATACTATAAATAATTCAAGAAATACTACCCTGACCCTTCCTCTTAGCACTTGCTCATTTGTTTCACTTACGTGTTTTAACTCGTTTATTTGCTTCACTTAGTTGTCTCATTTGTTTAAATAAAAAGTAGACAGATAACTTATTGCACTTTTACCTTAGTACTGGTTATGCTCTTAGATGCTTCTTTAGGAAGGAAATGCACTTACATTTTCTAGTGACTAGTAGTTCTCGTGCCTACTGTGGGTGAAAACCTTCGGCTGGGCCAGATATCCTCAGGTTCCCGTCCACACTGCTTTCTCTTTGTCATCACTTGTCAAATATATCAGTTCAACACTAAATAACTCAAACACAATCGACAGAGTTCAATATATCTTTTTAGGTTTATTGTCAGACTAAGCATTACAAGTTGAACCGAGCTGGTCCATGGAGCAACTGAGGCTGAATCATAAAGCCTTCACATTTATGCAATTCACTAACCCCTCCTTGTGTGGAGCTAACTCTAAACTCCCCCTACTACTCTCCTCCTTGATCTTTACTCCCTTTCTTAGACACCATTGTTTTCTTATCACCTGGTGATGTCCCGGGCATACATGCAATGGGGGAGAGTGACCTTCAACTCTCGACACCATTGTTTATTGGAGTTGGCTATGATACCAAAAAAATATGTGCCTTTAATAAAATGAACACACGTGAGTATGTAACTTTGTTTCAAGGAATATATGTTTTCCCCCTTTTGTGACACACAAAAGGGGGAAATGTGGCACACTCCTTGTTCTTCTGCCAGTAATGTATCTATGGCAAACCTATTCTGCAATGTCATAGTGGAGGTGGCATGCAGTTGTTCTTGCACAAGATGTAAGGCCTCTACTGTATTATTGATAAAGCGCTGCTGATTATACATACAGATAGTTGATCCATCGCCCGTTCTTTTCTGGAAAGAAAACGGGGTTGTATGGCAAACTAGCTTCAGACATTGCCCTGTGTTCATATGGTATCCCCACTGGTCCCTGAATGCTTATCCACACATTTCTGTCCTTTTCCCACTTCGATCTTTCTCCTGTCGTTCTTTTTGATCTAGTGCTCTGTTCTGGAAGACCTATTACTGTCAAATAGTCTGAAAGAGGAGTGTGTTGATGAACCTGATGCATCTTCAGATTCTACTACAAGTGGCTTAGCAGGTGTCATTGAGCAAAGATTCACAGCTGCACATCTGAAACTGGAGCATTTAGTCCATGTGCCAAGCTCAGCAATTGATGAGTTTTTAACAGAACTCCATCATGTAATTGCTTCTGCACCTATCTTTTTATCTTGTGACTTTATTGGTGGCATTTGTCATCAACATAAACTTGTTTATAAAGTTTTTTATAAAGTTGATGAGTCAATCATTAGAGAAATTGCAAGTGCAGTTTGTTGTGGTAATCCAGTGCAAAAGTCTGTTGAAACAGGTGGCCCTCTTAGCACAGCTTATCAACGCAAGTAGTACTACAAGGAGAAATTCTGCGCTGTAGAGCCTATAGAATATATACTTTATGCTAAAAAGAAACTCACCTTCCAGTATGTCCCCATTTTGAAATCATTACAACAGCTTTTAAGTAGAAGAGACATTGTTGATAATGTAGTTGATAATCCAAAGGGACAACAGCAGGCCATAAATTGTGGACCATCATCTCAATGCAAGTCCCATAGAGATGGTTTGCATTATCAGGAAAACAGTTTTCTCTCTGGAGAAGAGCCAAGGATACACTTAGGTCTTTATGTTGGTGACTTTAAAAAGTGCAATGCCCTTGGCACCTCGGGGAATAAACGATTTGTGCTGTCTAACTTGCCACCTGTGTTTCATGTTTTTCCTCCATTTATTTAGCAGTTTTGTGCAAGAGCAACGACGTTAAAACATATGGCTATGATTAAGTCTTAGAACCTCAATTACAAGACCTACAAACTCTAGAAGAACATGGTGTGTTTGTCCCTCTAGTGGGTGCAACTGTCCAAGGTACTGTGCAAAATGTAGTGGTGGTAATTTGGGCGCTCACAGCATAGCTGGTTTCATTGAGAGTTATTCTGGAGATTACTATTGCAGGTTTTGCACTGGTAAGAGTTCTGATATTCAGCGACATGATGTAGCATCTGGTGCATACACCCTGACAACAAAAGAGATTCATGAGACCCATGTGAAGCATGCTCAGGAAACTAGTGCAAGTGTTTTTGGTGTGAAGAAACACTGTGTTTTCACAAAAAAACGGTCCTATTTTCACGTTATCTCTGGCTATCCACCAGAGGTTGCCCATGATATTTTTGGAGGCATCGTCCCTGTTGAGCTGGCCCACTGCTTTAGATTACTTACATCAAAGCACCTTTTCACATTGGATGACTTGAATAAAGCTATTCTAACTTTTCCATTCAAGTGGGGCGACAAAACAAACAGACCACAGGTGGTACCGCAAAGCTTCTCCAGCAGAAAAACAGTGGGTGGAAACGTTCATGACAACTGGAACTTGCTTAGGTTCTTGCCATTTTTGATTGGGCCACTTATACCTGAAGATGAGCCAGCATGGCGTTTACTTATGGACCTAAAAGACATCACTGAGCTAGTCGTTGCCCCTGTGCATAGCAGTGAGTCTATTCCTTGTCTTGAAAGCAAAATTACTGAGCACAGGAATAGATACCAGTAGTGGCAGTAGGCTCCTACCAAAGCACCATTATCTGGAGCATTATCCCCAACTGATTAGGTGTTTTGGTCCTCTGGTGAGACTGTGGACACTGAGGTTTGAGGCGAAGCATAGCTTTTTTAAGCAAAGGTGTTTCAAAAATGTACCTCTCTCATTAGCCACCTAGCATCAGATGATGATTGCGTATCATTTAAGCTCTCCATGTTTTAGCAAGTCTGAACTTGAGGTGTCAGATGTCTCCACTCTTCCAGTAGAGTGGAAAGAGGAAGTTGCTCAAGCCTGCAGACGTGTACACAGATACAGAGATGTGGAAGCATACTTCGGCCTTTACCCTGCTGAGGAGAGTGAAGATTCCCTTGAATGTCAGGGTGGAGTTGATCACTGAGTGCAAGAAGGACAATGGCAGAGTGGTAAATGACATGCTATCAAGAACCTCAGTTCCAGAAGACTGGAGATTGCAAGTCAATCTCATTTAGCAGATTTAAACTGCTGGTGTATCTTTAAAAGCTGAATGGGACTGAAGTCAATGTAATGGAAGTCTGGCGCTATTGAACATACTGTAATCCCCTTTAGTTCTAAAAGACTGAAAAGTCTCAACACGTTGACTCAGTATAAACAGATACTTATTATGTCTTTATTAAGTCTAAATGACCTATATATAATAAATGTTACATATAATTTGTTGAATAAATTCAGATATTGACAAAGAGTCTTCGAGTCATGAATTACTTGAGTATATTTATTAACAAAATGCTGAGCGCTCAGGAGAGATGTATACACACAGGGTAGGGTATGCAGATCTCTGCCAGAGAATCATCTGAACAGTGATTATAAAGAAAGGGAAGGACAAGGGGGCTTTGTTTCTAAACATCTACAAGGTATAGTATCTTTAGTAGACAACAACAAGGAATGTGAAGGTCTCAAGGGTGCCCGGCTGTCTGATACTATCATGGGACTGACGCCTCTGCCACAGAAGAGGCGTCAGATAGGCCTGTGATTACATAGGTATGTACCCAAGGCACTCAGTGCATGGTGTCATATACAGACTGCTGGACCTGGACACGCATGAGACTTTCACATTCCACCATATTACAACACTCGCAAAATAAGAACAAGGATACAAGTAAACACCTAACACCATATCTTCCACATAATCTTAAATGTTTTGCTTATCTTAACTAACATTTGAATGAAAAACTGTAGGTTTCAGTAAACATTTAAAATGTAAACATCAATTATTGACAATTATTTCAATAAAAAAGTTATTAATGGATTAAACGTTTTACAAACTTAAGTAATAAAATGTTATACTGAGAAAACATGCCAAACTCCGCTTTCAAGGACTTGATCGTAGACATTTTCACAGACACCTGTTTCACGGCAACTGTTTTTCTGTCAACTAATATCCCTATTATTATTATATTACCTGCCCCTTCTGCTTGTTCTGTCATATGCTGCCATTCTGTTGTTCCCCTTTTTATATGTTTGTCCCATATGTTTCCTATCCCATGATCCCATGCATGCCATGCCCCAGCTTCCTACCTGGTCATGCCTGGTCTCTGTGCTGTTTGCCTCTGCCTACTTGCCTGCGCTTTGGTGCCCATTTTATTCTTGTCTTGTATGCCTGGCCTCGCTTCTGTACCCTGTCATGCCTCTGTCTCTGTCTGTTGTTTACTGCCTGTTGTCAACTACCTGCGCTTCTTGTGCCCGTTTATGTGCAACTAGTTTTTATGCTTTTCCCTGTATGCCTTTGGTTTGTCCATGTACAATGTCCTGCCTGTGTCTTGCTTGTCGACTGCTGCTTATTTGTTGTTTATGTTGTCTATTTTCATATGCTGTTTTTGATGTATCTTTACTTTTAACATGCTTTTATCTTTTAGCCCCTCCCCCCTTTCTCCTCAAGTGGCTCTTGTTGCTTGCCAGGCCGCCATTTTTAAGAATCTGTTCTTAATGACTTGCCTGGTAAAATAACGGTTAAATTAAAAAAATAAAATAAATCACGTTTACCCCAAAACTTGAAAGATTTTCCTGGAGAAACAGCAACAGCAGTGGTTCCGAATGACAAAGTGTCAATTTTATATAAACCACTGGATGGCAGTAAAAAGCTTGGAAGCATCTAAACTGTCCAAAATTCAAAAGAAGAACAACAAAAACTGAAATAAGTCACTAGCAATTAGAGATTGATGGAGGGAGGGTTTTATCAACTGAACACTTAAGACAACCAGTGAAGAGAGAGAGCACACCAGGCTCCATACCTCCTATAACCTCCTAAACCTCTCTTTGTATTTAATGAGAATAATATGTACATGGCCAGATGAAAGCCTCATATGTAATACAGTATTGATATGCATCCATCCAGCTGAACAAATCATCATGACAGTCTGGCACATGAATAGTTTAATTAATTTCTTCATCAGGAAAAACAATATTTACAAAGAAGGGAAAGGAAAACAAGTTTGAGACTGTATAATTAACAATTATGCTAATGATGTATTATTTCATTTCTAAAATTCATAACTTTGTAGACAATTCCTTGTTGTGCAAACTCACTTGACCAATGAAACTGACTGATTTGATATGTCTTCCCAATAGATTTCTGGTGATTTCTGCTTGATCTTTGCTCTGCATTATAATTATAAAACTACAAGATCTGACATTTTAGGTATTGCAGTAAAATAGGCTAAGGTAAGATAGGACACAATTTGCATTGACAAGATGTGAAGTGCAAAAGAAATTGACTGCTGACACACTGACATAGGACAGCATCCTGGACCACAATGGTTGCCATAGTTAAACATCCCTCCCCCAACACAAAGACAGAAACACACCCAGAGTTTTATTCTTCAAAACACATGGGCAGGTTAACAAAGGTGAAGACATTGTATTCAATCAGAATAGAGAAAGTGAGAAACACGGTGTAGAGCAGCAACACACACACTCCGAGACGAGGGTCCAGACGCCAGCCATTAACATGGATACCCAGTACCTGGAGGAGGAAGAGGGGGGTTGGGAGGGTTATTATGCATACAATTTACATTTCAATGTCTGGCCCAGACAGCTCAGTCAGTAAAGCATGAGACTCTCAGTCTCAGGGTTGTGGGATCACATAGTGTCAACTATCACCTTTGTAAGTCACTTTGCATAAAAGCGTCTGCTAAATGACTGTAATGTAATATGTTTGCCATTAACCCATAACAGACTAACTTTGACTGACTGATAAACACAGACACAGTAGTAACTCACAGTGACAGCCACAGATCCCAGCAGTAAAACAACAGAGTAGAAGAGACCTCTACTGTTGATTTGAACCTGAGAGAAAAAGAGGTTTAATTGAGTCAGTGCTGCAATCCATTATACCCTCTTTAGCCAAGAGTCCTGGCTGTCTGTCCTGCACTACAATAAATAAAAAAAGTTTAAAAAAAACAAAAACAAGAATCTTACAGATTATAACGTCAAAGATATTGGATAATGGCACAAAATACTTAGGACTTAAGAGTCCTGGCTGAGTTGTTTTTGTTTTATTTTGGCAACATCTTTGGTGATAAGCAGTTATTGCTTTGGTGTTTTGCATTGCACTTCTCAACAATCACTTCACAACAGTGTTGTCAGTATTGTGATGTCACTGGACTGACATAAATATATCAAACATGTTTTATTACTGCACATCTATTACAGTCAATGACCACAAGCAAATACTCAACTGATAATAACATTATAAATCAAACTCAATTCTATAGCACATTTCATACATAACAATGCAATGCAGTGCAATTTAAAATAATAAATCGATAAATCATAGAAATAAAGAGTTGCCCTCAGTTAAACAGTTAACAACCAACATTAAATTAAATGACAACCATCAGAGTCTGGGCTAGTGAGTGTATGTGTGTGCATGCACACACATGGGAGTACATTTGTATTTATTACTTATTTGTCCCATTTCTGTTGATTTCAACCAGTTTCTTGTAATCTGTGTTGAGAGCTCCAACATTTGGGAGGTATTTCAGTATAACATTTTGATTGTACATGCTCCTAAATATGTGTTAAGTGCATAATCACATCATCAGCATAAAGTGCGATCTTATGCTCTTCTCCCACTGTAACACCTGTAATTTTAAATTACGAATCAGTATTTTTTTCAGCCAGAGGTTCCATACACAAGATGAATATCAATTGAGATAAAGGATCCCCCTGCCTTGTTCCTCTGCAGCTCTGTAGCTTTCAGCCTATTCCGAGCCCTGGGTCGTTTCCCCTTTCTTGCATTGTTTCCTCAGAGTAGCGCTTCCATTGTCCTAGTTGCGCTAGATCTACTTTGGGTCCGTGGTTAAAAGGTTGGAAAACAGGTGAGTGAATTTCAAATTCATATCTAAAAGTGCTTTACGTGTGTACGTAGTGAGTGCTGAAGAAATATGTGCAAAAGGAGCAAGTAAAACTAACCGAAAAACTAAATAAAAGCATAGTCTGAGCATAGTAGCAACCGAGACAGTGCCTGGACTCCAGCGCCATCTGTCTCCTCCTTTACTTTTATGTTCATTTTGTAAATGCTGTTTTTCTAACTCTTCTGTCCCCTCTATTTCTTCTTAAATGATGCATAGGATATTATATCCCCTCTAATAACAACCTTCCCATAGCATCACTGGGGTAATTTCTATATAATCATTAGGCCTCATTCACAAAACGTGCGTATGATCAGATTTGATTGTAACGTGTTCGTACGAACATTTCTAGGAACATCTTTTTGTTCATATCTGAATTTGATACACTGAAATAAAAAAGCTCCAATATATCACTTAATCTCCAAGATATACAGTTGCAATACAGTTTGGTATACGGTTTTGGGAGTTTTTCCTTGTCTTCATAGAGTTCTAGCCAGGTTAGGCTACCTTAGGCAGATTAGGTAGGCTTGCTATTTCCTCCTCTCTGTTTAATCCTTAAATCCAAAGGCTTATGTTGGTAAAATGATGAGAGAATTTAAACAGAGAATTGCAGAACATTGCTGTACCATCAGGTGTACAAATGACACATATGTGCTGGCAGCACATTTCATTCAGGCCAATTACCCCGTGTCATATTTGAAATACATAGGCATAGAAAAAGTAAACAGTCACAGGAGAGGAGGTAAACAATCCCAACAAAGAACTGTTGAAAAGATAAGCTTTTTGGATCTTGCATCTTAACACACGGGCACTGGTGATTTATTGTATTGTAACCTAACCTAAACCAGTATTAAGATCGTTAAGATTTCAAATTTTTCCATCTAGCAATGTGTATTTATGTACTATATTATATATATGCACACATATGCTTTGATATGATTGATATTGTATTTTTTTATTTTTTACTAATTGTAACCATTAAACTTTGGTGGTATTTCAACATATTAAATCACTGAAAGGAGAGAATACTGTGCAACTTTCAAATTCTGTGTGATTGTCATAATTTGATTTATAATTGATAACTATGTCAGAAATTGATTTTCTATAAGCTTGTCCTAGTTAGGTTTGTAAAAGCCCTTTAAGGCGTTTTTGTGATAAAGGGCTATAGAAATAAACTTCAGTTGTGATGTTTTTTTAGTTTTCTATTATCCTGTGCATTTGTATTGATCATGGAGCCACTGGCTGAAGGGGATCAACACCGCAGGTGGGTGGATTGAGAACCCCAGGTTTTGCTCTACTCGTGCCCAGGTTTCTCCTTGCGAGTTGCAATCAGTCTACTGCTGCCCAGCTGCAAGGTAACAAAAGTGACAATGAGCCGACATCTGGGGTCAAACTTGCCGTGCAGTCAGATCTGAAAGAGCTACCATTTTTCAGGGGTGATAGTAGTGATAAATTTTCCATTCATGAGTGGGTGGAAATGGTGGGACTATCTTTCAAAAGAGGCTTACCAACACACAAACAGTCACAGGAGATTTTAGCTAGGCTAAAAGGGATGTAGTGAAGGTCACGATATGCAACAGCCCCTCACTTGACTACACCCAGACTCCACAACTGATCTTCGACATCCTGAAACAGCACTTAGGTGATTTGACTTACTCTCTCATGCCAATGGGACTTCTATGTTTCTTTTGTGTTTGATCAAATCTACAATAAATATGGAATCAAACTGCATCATATCTAATGACCATATCCCATTTTAAAGAACAATATCGTTGCATATATAGGTCTAAGCCTACCTGTGATCCCAGGCGGACAGCCAGAGTCTGAATGCTCCAGGGAATTCCCAGACCAACCAAGATATCAAACACATTACTACCTAAAGAGTTAGATACAGCCATATCACCTAGACCTAGAGAGAGAGAGGGGGAGTTCAGCCTCAAATTGTATTTAACAATACAATGCACCAAACACTCGTGAGATTTACCATTTATGCGCTAAAATCATAGCAATATGGGCTAGCACTTCTAGTTTGGCTTGTCAGTGAATGTGTTTACATGCACATTAAATGTTGATATGGGTCTAATACATTTTAATGTTTCTTTCTATCTATATATGTCCACCTGTTTAGGTGGGTGTGTTGCTGTGTATGTGTGTTTTAGTCTGTTACCTTGTCGTGCAACAAGTAGACTGGCAATACAGTCTGGTACGCTGGTGCCGACTGCCAGGAAAGTTATGCTCATTATTACATCAGGAATACCCAGTGTATAGCCAATAATTGTCACCTAACACACACACACACACACACACACACACACACACACAAATATATGCACAATCACATTAGGAATACCTAGAGTGTGACCAAGTATTGTCACACCACAACCACTACCACAACACACCAAAAACAGACCTGACTTGACCACCAGATTTGACTACAGACCAATCATTTCTCAACGTCACTGCTCGAAGTGGTTGCAAAAAGACCGGCGGGAGTAATGTTAAGATTGGCAAACACTGATAAACTCTGATAAACTTCACTATTAAGGAGCAAAAACAATATAAAAAGGTCCTGTTGAGCTGCTTTTCCATAGTGTATACACTAGGTGTCTATATATATATATACAGTGCATTCAGAAAGTATTCAGACCCCTTCACTTTTTTCACATTTTGTTATGTTGCAGCCTTATGCTAAAATCGTTTAAATTCACTTTTTCCCTCATCAATCTACACTCAGTACCCCATAATGACAAAGTGAAAACAGAATTTTAGAAATTTTTGCAAATTTATTAAAAAGGAAAAACTGAAATATCACATTGACATAAGTATTCAGACCCTTTGCTATGACACTTGAAATTTAGTCCTGGTGCCTCCCATTTCTCTTGATCATCTTGGAGATGTTTCTACACCTTGATTGGAGTCCACCTGTGGTAAAGTCATTTGATTGGACATGATTTGGAAAGGCACACACCTGTCTATATAAGGTCTCACAGCTGACAATGCATATCAGAGCAAAAACCAAACCATGAGGTCGAAGGAACTGCCTGCAGAGCTCAGAGACAGGATTGTGTCGAGGCACAGATCTGGGGAAGGCTA
>OOFE01019935.1:6924-18260 GCA_900323365.1 Monocentris japonica | reverse complement strand
AAACATAATAATAATCAGCCCCTTTTGCTGAAACCGCCGCGACGTTACAGGAGCGTTGTGAGGTTTTGCTGCAGGATATCTATATTTGCGTATGAAAAAGGCGTTCAGCAGTCCAGCAATGAGAGTGACATCACGCTTCATGAACAACAGTGCACAATTAAGCAAAAAAAAAAAAACATCAGCTTTCTTTCCTCTGCGTCGTCGTTTTTTGCGAGGCAGTGTGTTTATTTGTTCATCAAACAGCTATTAGTCCCAGGATTGTTGTCATGCCCGCTGAACAGTAAAGCACAACTAAGCAGCAAAAGAGAAAGAAAGAGAGAGAGAGAGTCTGTTATTCAGTGTTAGGGTTGTCCGTCCTACTTCGCCGTTGGTGTTTTTCTATTTAAAATATGGTCATCGTGACAAACGGCGGTGGTTTTGTGAAACAAACAGAGAGGACATATGGGCGACAATAACAAACGTGTTGCGCTTGAGTAAGATCTCATTTGTCCTGGTGTTGAAAAGACATTTTCTCCACGCGCAGCTGATGAGATGACTATACAGCAGTGATTGCACGCTTTCCCTCCACTGTTTTGCTCCATGGATTGTCTTTATGTAGTTATTTTGTCCTCGAGTTTGTTTATTTAGTCGTGTGTTTATTTATTTATCTGCTCACTAATAGGCTTGTGCACGCCGGCTGACAATTATTTCTAGCCGCCTTAAGTGTTTCGGGGGCTTTTCAGATGCTACTTGCTTCCGCCTGTGGCGAAAATGAACAACCGTGGCGCGGATGTTGCGTTATCCTCACAGAGGAACAAATGCTGGGATGCAAAGCTAAGTGTGGCCTGCGATTCTTTCGACTGAGAGGGGGCGGGATAAGGAAATTTCTTTGTTGGCCAGAATGCCTCCAAAACACGCTTCCTTTCAATTGTCTTAGAATTGCACGTGGGTAGGAATCCACGTCGACGTCTTCATTTATTACATTACAGTCATTTTAGCAGACGCTTTTATCCAAAGCGACTTACAAGGGTGATAGTTGACACTACGTGGGAATTGAACCCACGCCCCTGAGACTGAGAGTCTCACGCGCTACCAACTGAGCTGTCTGGGCCGGAAACCTCGATGTGAAACATTTCCCAGCTCTACACCGCTCACTCCTACGCCGATGGGGTGCACCTGTGCGAGAGAAGCAAGCATGGTTGAACGCAAGTCAATTCTATTGGTCTGTCACAAAGGCCAAGAGAAGCCTCGTATCTCCCAGTGTGTCAACTTTTAAAGGTCCTATATGTTGCATTTCATTTTCAGATTCCTATGTGAAGTTGTGCATGTTCTCGTCGTGTTGGACTGGGTCTCCTCCCACAGTCCCAAAGACATGCAGGACAGGTGGACTATCACGTGGTGCATGTGCTAATCTTGACATTCACAATGCTCTAACAGTGATTTGACTTGGTCTCCCAGGGGTAATGAAGCATTCTTCACATGTGGGAGATGATGCCATTGGTCCACTGCATTGCAAAATTACAAAAAAATAGAGAACAAAAATCCAAAATTTCCTGCAGGACAGCAACAATGCACCAGCTGAGGCATTTTGACTACGCCGTGTACTTATTTCTGATATCTGACTTCACATCCATTTATACAGCACAGCCACCAGTTAGTGTGAGAAAGGAAATGAAAGCCATTTAGCCTGAGAAGAGCTGCTGAATAGCTGAGATGTACTGGATGTGTGCGCACACACACACACACACACACATACCACTGCAGGGGAGGAAGCGTTGACAGCGCTACGATTTCTCTCAGCCCTCTTTGAAGGCGCACTTTATTCAGCAACGACACCATCGGCCACTTCAGAAGCATGAAGACCTCAGAGAGAGGAGGGGGATGAAGTGGGAGGAAGGAGGCAGAAATCAAAAGCAGAAAGAACGATAGAAAGAGGAGCAGAAGTGAGAGAGAGAGAGAAAGTGGCGTAACGTTAAGAGGGGTAGAGAAAAGGCAAGAGGAGCGGCAATCAACAAGCCGCGCGTTCCTCTGGTCCTTCCAGCGCTCATCTATTGCTCATCACGCCGGGCCAGGACGAGACTGAGCGCTCTCCCGCTGGCATCGGTAATATTAGCCATTTCAGTGACGGGAGCGTGCCTGTCATTACAGCAACGACGGCGGTATGACGATGTGCACTGAAGCTAATGTTTGTACTTATTTTAAGTCACTGTGGCTAAGAGCACCAGCTAAGTGGCTAAAATATTGAATGTAATTCCTCCGATTTGCGGCGCCGCACTCGAGGCTGTGAAGAGGCGTGAGGAAGGGCTGCGTGCAGCACGCCGCCGCTTTCTGTGGAAAGACAGAGCATAGTCACAACTTTCTCTGGACATATAGAGAAGAAGCGCATCTTTGTTCACAATGAATTTAGTCGAATAAAGTTTTCAAATTTGGTTGTCCCTAAAAGTGAAAATGCATTTGTTGATTTGCGTTGACGGATATTTTCATTTGTCAAGAAAAATGATAGTTCAAGACTCAGTGCTACACTCATTTTTTGCAGTGCAGAGTATACACGCCTCTTTCCTTGGACATATGAGTACACACACACACACACACACACACTCCTCACACAGCCATTAACAAGAAATCCTTAGGAAGATGTTAGCTTAGCAGTGAATACAAATGATCTACTGGAGAGCTGGAATGAATGCCAAACCGATGCCGATCAATATAAACCAAAGAATAAAAGGCTGTGGGAGGGATAACTGTCACTGCAAAGCATAAATGCAATCAAACTGACACACACACACACACACACACACACACACAATACACATTTCCAAATGCGTGTTATTAATATAGACTTGCCTGTTTGATAAGTGACAGCAGATGAGAGGAAAGTTGAGAAGACAACTGAGGAGATTTGAGGATAGCAGGAAGAGCAGGATAAAAGCGTGGAGGAAAAAAAAAATGAGGAGATGCTCATTCCCCTCTAATTCGAGTCTTTCACTGCCTCCTCTCTCTTCTACCCTTCCTCCTCTCCTCCTCCTCCTCTTCTTTTCATATTTTGCCTCCTCTCCTCTCCATTCCTTCTCCTCTCCTCTTCCATCCTCATCGTCTCTCCTCTAATCTCCTTTCATCTCCTCTCCTCTTCATTGCAATTAGTGACAAGCTTGGCAAGGGCTTTTATTTTGTATCCAGATTAATCAACCTGCTTCAGGATATTTTTAGTCAAATTGCTTGCTTTCTGCGCTGGCAGATCATTTCTCTAATTTCAATCAATTTCTACTTAAGTCATGCCAACATGACGGCTTTCAAAAAATAATCATAGAATAAAAAGGAATTCAATCTTCAAACAAAAAAAATAATTAAATTGCTTTAAGACATTTTCCCTTGTTTCAAGAAAAACAACATTTCCATTATCCTGAAAAAAAAAGTTACATTTATTGAAATAAAAATGATCTGCCAGTGCGGAAAGTAAAGTTAAGCTTGTCTGGATACAAAATAAAATCCCCTGGCAAGCTTGTCGTTTTTTTGCTCCTTTCCTTTACGCCTCTTCTCTGCAATCCTTCCTCCCATTCCCTCTCCCCTCGGCTCCTCATCGCCTCTCGTTTCATTTCCTCTCCTCCTAGTCTCATCTCCTCCTCCCATCTCCTCTTCCCTTCTCCCCTCATCACTCGTCCCCCTCTCTCCTCATTTACTTTGATAGGAGAGTGAAATCCTGGATGCCCTTTGATGTATTGGTCAGATCTGACCTCCTACTCTCCTCAAAGTAGGGCTGGAGAGACAAGCCATCAGCCAAGTCTCTCCCATCTCTTTCCCCACCCCTCTCTCTCGCTCTCCATCTCCCTCTTCCCTCCATTCTTTCTTTTATCCACCAGCCTTCCTCTCGTCCAGGCTGGCTAATCGATAGCAGAGTTCTTACTGGAGATCTTATTGATGTACCGAGACTCACTCCGCACATCAATACAGACAATGATCACTGGAGGCGAGGGAGACGGAGTGAGAGAAATGAAACAAGGCTCCAGTCCAACGGTTTGCCTCAGTATGTTTTGTGAATTAGACAGATAACAGGAAATGGAGAGTGGACAGTCTCGTCGTCGCTACTTCTGGTACTGTACGATATCCAGGGGTGGACGTTTCTAATAACCAATAGCGTGCACATTATCTGTCTTTGAATCTTTGAATCTGGACTAATGGAGATGGTGCATGAGGGTGACAGCCAAACGGCCCCGCCAAATTACGTCCCTGATAGAAATCAAATAGATTGAACTGTTATATAATCCCAATTAACTGGATTGATAATTCCATCATCTCAGTTCTCCCTATAGCGCCGAGCCCAGTGGGCCGGCATCCAAAAAAAAAAAAAAAAAAAACCTCAAAGGGACAGTTCAGCTTTTAAAAAAAAAACGTCAGTCCGAGTCCAAAACGATTGCACTGTGGGTGCAAAAGTCCAATATTTATGTCATTAGCTTCTATAGTTTCCTCTTTGACAATGCTCGGGTCGTGCCCACCCACTCCGCTCGCTACTGTAGGGGAGACGATCTACAACGAAGCGTCGTCGGTGAGGAAAATCTACGAGGTAAAAATGCAATCGTTTGGCGACAAAACACTGGGATTGTGCTGCACGAGCTGCAAAAGCATGGCCCCATTAACTTGGTGGTCCAATGAACTTCAGTGGCGTTTCCACTGACATGGGGGTGAGTAGATTGTGACTGAATTTTCATTTTGGGGGTGAACTATTCCTTTAATGACCGTTACGTTGCCTCTGCGCAATGCACTTAGCCTGAAGATGCTCCAGTGGAGCTGCTACTGGCACAAAAAAAACACATCTACAGTACAATACATTCTGGATGCTACGTTTGGATCCGATAAAGCAAATCTATTTTTGTAAACTGCAGAGGTTCAACGCGGTGTACAAAACACACACACACACACACACACACACACACACACACCACAGAACTAAGTAAGTAAGGGAAAGTTGAACCAACAAAGTATACTTTCCCCAGTATATCACTGCTCAGGATCAAAGTGCTGAGGACCACATCACACACACACACACACACACACACACACCAGATCTGTATGCAGAGTAGCGAGCTGTCACCAGTAGACTGTAAATAATAAGCTGGAGACAAAATCGTTTGTGCGGGTTTCTGTGTGTTTGTGCTTGTCTGTGTGTGTGCGTGCGTGCGTGCGTGTGTGTGTGTGCAGAGGCCGAGGCTTTTCCCCAGTCCATTGCTCTTACTTCCAGTCTGGCAGGCAGACAAGGGGAAGCGAAAGAGATAAGTTGAAACCAGAAGTTCCTGGAGTCAGCGCACGGGCAGGATACGGTCTGATAGAGATAGACACTGACCGATCGCCACTTAGACTCCACTTACACAGTCAAGTCAGCCAGGTCTGGGGTCAGTTCAATCCATTTATAATGTACATCTATTTACAGTGACACCAAAACCTGCAGACATTTGGACTACACAGACTTTTTGGGAAATTGGGCCCGTTGGTCAACTTTTTGTGACGAGAGGCACCAAAAAACAACCCCAACTCTGGACTACTGAAAGGTTTATCTTCTTATGGTAGATAAGAGCAGTTGACTACGGGCACTTAACGTATTGTGCTAAGGCGTTAGCCTGTGTACAGGACAGAGATATCTACCAGATGCAAGAGAAAATTTGGTGCTACACCTATCCTGACGTGGAAAAGCGAAGCAGACCAACGAGCCAATTTCAAAAAGTCGGCGTAGTCCTGATGTATGATTAATCTGGTGTGATATGAATGAAATCCAACTGAAGATTCATCTAGTTTTTGTGTTACTTTGCTAGTGTGAACCGATCATGAGAAAATGCAGCATTTAAACCTTACTTGTATAGCACTTTTAAAAAAAACAAGGAAATAAAAGACTAAAAGGTAAAACAATACCATTTTAGGAATAAATAGAGCACAGTAGTAACACAAATAAAAGAACAATAAAGTTGAAGACAATGCCAATAAAATCCGAGGTTAAAGATGCATGTAACAACAATAAAACAAGAGAAGAAACGAGAAGAAAAAGAGGAAAAGTGCATTTTGAGACGTGATTTCAAGAATGATACTGATTTTGCTGACATTTTCAGGTAGGACGTCCCAAGGAGTGGGAGCCCTGATGGCAAAAGCCGGATCACCTTTGGTCTTTAGTCTGGACTTTAGTCTCATGTTGTTAGTATGCTGTTAGTGTGCACGTTCAAACTAACAGAGTTGGAAAATCACAGTTTCAATGAAAGGGCTCAACTTATAAAGCTCATCGCTGGCCCCAATAGTGTTTCAGGGACCTAGGAGCTGCTCCTATTTGTTGCATTGGGTGAATGAAGTCACTCTGACTCTGGTATTACATTCACAAACTGAATAACCGGTTGTTAAAGTCTAACATCTCGATAAAGTTTATCCAGGGAAGGTTGACACTTTTTCAGCAACACCCTGCTTCACATTCACACACCTACTGTTGGCCCTTTGGAGCATTTGGGGTTAAAATGCCGTAAGAAGTCAGTAAAACTAGAAAGACCTAGCCTCATATATCTAATTCGGGAGCACACTTTCTGAATTCTGGTTTGAGCCTGGAGAGAGCCTTGCACGGTCCTGTACAGCACGTCACCGCGAGCAAAAATGATTACTGCATGTGACTTGCTACATAGTGTGGGAAATCTGGTCGGTTTTGTTGTCCTAACCCTGGCGTTGACAGAACAGGCCACAGTGGCATGTTGTTACCAGCTAAACTGTGGAGGGAACCTACACAGGATGAGCAACTGTCCTCGGGGGTGCTGTGTGCTCAGTGATGGGTGAAAGAGTGCAATCTGCTACACACACACAAACACAGGCACAAACGCTAGCATGTGCATGAACTCATACACGGATCGACAAGAAACACATATGAACTGTGTGTGTGCATGTGTGCAAATTTAAGTGTGTTGTGGAACTACATAGAGCCGCAAACACACACACACACGCTCAACACACTCAAATGTGCACTCAATGCTCAACCCAAAAAACACACACACAATTTCAGGAACACACTCAAATGTGCACACCTGTACAATACACACACTTGCGCACACATGAAGCGGGTGTGCTAGGGGGGCGGCTTGCCACTCTGACATCCCCCTACAGAGCAGATCAATGCCCAGCTTCAACGTCTTTCATCTGCTCAGACAAAACCACTCACCTAAAGTCACACCACAGGAAAGAGACAGAAAGAGAGGCAGAGCGAGAGAGGGGGGGTAGAGAGGGAATAGGTAGACTCCTTCTACTTGCGCTTCATCTACTGTAAGTTTTTTTGTTCTATTTTTTTTTTCAGTCCCTGTCTTGAACACACTCACCCCTCCGAGACAGTGAATAAGAGAGAGAGGGAGAGAGAGAGGAAGAGAGGCAGCTCGTATTAAACCAGACAAGTACAATTCAACCTCATTTTCCGAGAAATAAATGTGCATTTTGTTACGTTCTATGGCAAATTGATAAAAAACAATAGTGATTCAACCTCTAGTCAGTTCATGAAAGCTTTTTAATCACTCGGTGTCTGATAGGTCTTTCCTGGGAAAAATCCTCTGCTGCACAGGAAGTGATGTGTTTTACATTTCTAGTTAGTTTGGAACAAATAGAAGAAGTAGATGAAGAACTGGGGAGTTAGCATGAGCAGCGAGAGCCACCGTGGCTGAACAGACAAAGAAAAGAGCGCCACCTACAGAAACTCAAACTTCAACAACAGAAAATGCAAGGATGTCACCGTACTGGACACGCTGTTTGATTGACAGGTGATCTCGGGGAAGTGTGTAAAATGAGGATTGCCACTTTAACGATGCACACAAAGCAACAGCCTGGAGGAGTTTCAGGGGTTAGGGAGGGTCATGCGCATTTACTCCTGGGAGCTTCCCAGTACAACCACCGTCTCCCAGTGCCTCAGACTAGCCTTCAGGTGCCTTGCTCAAGGGAACATTGATCGTAGCTCACTTCCCCACGCAGATATTCCCTGCTCGGTTCGGGGGACTACAGAGCCAGTGACCTTCTGGCTATCCAATTGAGTGTTTGAGGAAAAACTGAGACTAAACTAAAACTATAATCACGACGCTACACTTCAAAGGTGACTGAAATGAAATACAAACATTAAAATGTAATATAAGTCCATCAGTCAAAGCCAAATTAAGAGTGGCTTCTGGAAGAGGATAGTCCTACAGTATATACTGTATCTGTATATATGCCTATATATAACTGCTGAGGTAATTCTCCAACTATGTTGTACTTGTGCCTATTAAACTGAGGCTCAATAAAATAAACTGTAACTGAAATCCAATTTGAAAATAAAATAAAAACTAATTCAAATCACCAGAACATCATAATCCTGGTACACTCTCTCTCTCTCTCTCTCTCTCTCTTTCGCTCTCTCTCTCGCTCTGTCTCCATCTTCATTTCTCTCCTGTCTCCATCTTCATTTCTCTCTTCCTCCTCCTCCTCCTCTTTCTCCAGAGGAGCATATGTGTGTGTGTGTGTGTCTGTGTGTGGGAGGAGGGCCTTGCTACTATTTTCAGAGGGAGATAGATGGAGAGGGGGACAGACTGCAAACCAAGAGGCCTAGAGAGTGGGAGGGATGGAGAGATGGAGGACCCTGCAAAAGCACCCTACCGACAGCGCTGAGCCTATTTTCAAGAATACATCGATCCCTTTGCCGTCATATGCCTGAAATCTGTTCGACATTGTGGAACGACCGATGGAACCGCCGTCTGGCTGTCATTTCCTGTGTTGTATTTGGCAAGCTAGCTACCTGAAACCAAGGAATCTATAAAGTCGGATCCATAGCCGTGCACAGGAGCGGTAATTGGAAACAAACTCTAACCATGCGAGCAACACGATCAACACGTCACCAGAAATCCATTCATTTCCTACAGAGCTAAGCGACCAGGGAAACTCGGACTCGGTCGACAAGCTTGCTGTAGCTTGTTGATGCACGTCTGTAGCATCAATCTGACCGGTTTGGTTTTTGCTAACCACATCGTTAGCTGATAGCGCAAAGATGAGTGGGTATGTTGATACTTATTGAACAACAGAATAAGCTCTGGTGAAGTTAATGCGTTTTGCTTGCCTGAAGACAGTCTGGGCCTTTCCTGTCACATCCCAAAAATAAGTTGAATTGATAAAAGTTGACACATTTATCAACACCCAAAGCCTTTGCTAATAAACCAAATAACAAATTCTCAAAGTAGAATGCGTTTGATGCAGGCTTCAAAAACTACGGTGCACTTCCCATCCATTACAGTACAAATCATAGAGTTTGCCAGCAATTAACGCTCATGAGCACGTGAGGACTGAAAACATGAAAATACACACTAAAATTATCCTTTGATACTGAGATCAGCAGAGCTGGAGAAGGTCCAAGTCAAAGGCTTCAGCAACTGAATTGAAGGGAACATCGATGTTGGCTGTTAGCAGTCAGCTACTCCGTGTTGTTAAATTTATCTTCACCCCAACCAGGTTGTGTACGTTGTAGCCAACAACTAGTTTTAACAGTAGCGGTTTTGACCAGCTGAAACTAGTTCTAACCGCTGTTAGCTAGCAGACGCAGCTAGCATAAACAATTTGACTGTCAAAGAAAAACCACTGAGAATATGAAGTATGTTAGCATACTACTACTTAAGCTAAAGGCTGCTAATGCTGACAATTAAGAGGAATTAGAAAATGAAATGAGAATTGAAACTGAAATTTCGACTTGTTTTACAGTCCTTCCTTCGCCACTGGTTAGCGGCTGATGCTATTAGCTGGCGGTGCTGTTTTCTATAGGGTGTGTTGTATGTGTCTGCGTTTGCTAGCTAGCTGCTGCTGGTGCTATTTTGAGTGCCTGTGCTGAAGCTGAGCAGAATGTTAATCAGATGGGAGACCAAGCTGACAGAGAGACTCGGATTCATTACTTTCTTTGCTTTTTGTAAAGAACTACTATAGCCACACACACACACACACACACATAGAAAGGCTCACTAATGCACAGAAACCCAGATCCTTCAACATGGTATCGCAGTACAGTCATACAAGTGGAATACATAAATATGTTTATGGAACAGTTCCATATTTTATGATTCTTTTTATCCAAACGTACATAGATGCTTTGACAATCGAATGTCCATACAAACACAGCAGACTGAATTGAATGGAATTGAAATGACAAGACAAAAAAGTATTTAAAATTAAAAAAAAGTAGTCAACCTTTTGCCAAAAAAGTATTTTAAAAAGTGTTATTCCATAAGAAGTATGATCCTGGATACTGCGAGACATATGTGTTTGTATATGTGTCGGACATATGATATTAAGACAAGGTTTTTAAAATGAGCTGTAGTAACTACGGGCCAATGTTGATAGTTGATCATTGATTAAAGCTCTGCCACACAGGAATGTCACCCAGGAGAAGATTTTGATTAAAAAAAAGTACAAAAATAAAACGGAGCGACATCTTTAAGGGACCATTTTCGTCACACGACATGTCAGAAAGACTAATAAATTCAGAAAACATTGCTCAGGGCTTATTGGAATTAAAAAGCATAATTAAAGAAATGAGAGGTAGAAGCCTTGTCCCCGAGGAACAGGAGGGGAGAGAAGAAAAAAAGAAAAGAGGGAGAGATGAAAGTCAAAACGGATGAGAGTCTAGCCCTTGAGATGCTAGATTTCAGACTGAAAGACCATGGTCTCAGTCAGAGAGTTTGGTGTCAAATCCTCAGAGCACACAGTGAAATCGTCACTGTCATCGTGAGAGAGAGAGACACACTCAAAGAGAGAGAGAGAGAGAGAGAGGTGCGAAGGAGAGAAAGCGCCTCCGGCTAATCTTTGAATCTTCCTTCTACGGAGACGAAAAAAAGGAGAGAGACATGAATGTGTGTGTGTGTAGATGTGTGTGTGTGTGTGCACCAGTCATTAGTGATTTAGATTGTCTGTCATGCCTTATCCAAACAAAAGATCTGTTTTCCCCCAGTTTCCTCAAAAGAGATTTAAATGCAAGAAAGAAGAGAGGGTGGGGGGGGAACTGAGGGACGGAGAGAGGGATGGAGGAGAAGAAAATGAAGGGAGGTGTAATGAGAGGCCATTTATGGATTTCTAAAATCTAAGAGGGGTTTAAAGAACAAAGAGAGAGAGAAAAAGCGAGAAAGAGAGAGAAAAAAAGACCATTGGGTATGACAGCTCACTATAAACTCACAGTGCTTACTACAGACATGCTAGAAGAATATTATAGGGATATTATAGTGATACCATAGGAGATAAAAATACCATTAAGTACGATACGGCCACTATAAATTCACTATAGACACACTATAAGTCCCTATGGGAATACTGTAGGACTATTACAGTGAGAGGGACGAGTTTTCATTCCAGTT
>OOFE01019920.1:10814-23745 GCA_900323365.1 Monocentris japonica | reverse complement strand
TGAAGATCCTCCAAAGAATTTAATGTACATGACAAATTTAAGCTGTAATTCTGAGTTGGTGGTTAAAGGTGAGAGTTTGGGTTTGAATCCTGCCTACTGTGTGATCTGTGCCAGGAATCTGCCCTCAGCTTGGGCTTGTGACTCCTGGCTTTTCCCTTTGAGGTGCCACATCATTATATTAGGGTTATTAGGACTTATGTAAAATACTATTGTAACATAATTTTGACCAACCAACAGAAATATTTGAAATATATTAAAGCAGGATTATTATACAGCTGATTTAAAGCAGAGTTATTACAAAGGTAATTTCCCAAAGCTCATATACCAAAACTTCCATATTTCTGGGCTTGCTTTGACAGTGGATTAAGACAAGAGGAAATGATAAAACTCTACTGTGTATAGAACCCAAAATTGTTCCCCAGTTTCCATTAATGGGAAAATGATTCACCCAATTTTCCTGGGTCAAAAATAATCAAGTAATTTTGTTTCCATCATCAATTACGATTGTAAATTGCAAATTCTTTGTTTACCACATGATAAAGTGGGCCATGTTTCTCTCCATCACAAATCTATTTTCTGGAACTAGGACCGTATCTTCTCTCTTCCATCACAAGTACATTATCAACTATACGAGATGGGGAGTTTGAAAAGTCTCTAGAGATGCGTGTTCAACTTTTCATTGACTTTCGACCCGCAGTAGCAGCTGTTACTTGTTTACACGGTGATATATTCGATTTGACAGGCCAAGGTCAAATTGGCATAAGGTGAGCTCGGGTGAGTTTATTTTACATCGACGCAA
This sequence comes from Monocentris japonica, assembly GCA_900323365.1. NCBI lineage: Eukaryota > Metazoa > Chordata > Actinopteri > Trachichthyiformes > Monocentridae > Monocentris > Monocentris japonica. Next base: position 22,946 of record OOFE01019920.1, on the reverse strand, counting down.
CTGCACATCACTCAATTGCATTTTGTTCCAACGTGGTACCTGTCAAGAGATGTTTGCATATTATTTTTCAGTCCCTCTGGGGGCAAGGTATTCAAGCTTTTTTTTTTTTTTATGTTGCTTATTGATAGCATTTGTGGCACTTCAGATGCTATTGTGGTGTACTGATCAAATCCCTTCTGTTCAAATGCCAGTCATTTAGAGGGAGCTTTGCTCTCTTGGTGGAGATCATTAGAGAAGGTACACAAACAGGCGAAAAGCGACTGACTGAAATATCTCCTCCTTGTCAAAAACACGTCATCTGCCCAGACATCTGGTGTTTATCCCACGTTGCCATCATGACAGTTACTCGGGCATGTCATTAAAAAAATGATCATCATGCTCAAATGTCAATCTTAATAGCGTCTCTTTAGGCGTTCTTTATCGCCGCCTTAATGTGTGGCAAACTTGGCTTTTGTAGTCCATTAGAGGTCAATTTGTGGTAATTCCCACCAATGATTGGCAAGGGCAAAGCTGTTTAGCTGTTGGTTGCAGTCGAATAAATAGCAGGAGCCATTAGGCTGCTTAGGACACTGGCGAAATGAACTCGGATGACAATGTAATGCTGGGATACTTTCTTATCCTTCCCTCTGTTGTAATACCACAACTGTGAAAATGAGTGTTAAGTCGATGTCGTCAGGAAAAACAAAATTGCATATGCCAAACTGAATTGTATATTCTGAAAAGCAAGGTTTCAAACATTAAGGTCATCACAATTGCGAACACTCATTTATTCATGGAGACAATAGGCCGAGTATGGAGTGTTTACGCAATCCAGAATGTCTTATTATTAAGGACCAGAGCAGGCGGGCTGCTCGGTGAGGGAGTATAACCTGCGTGCCCACAAAACTGTAAGTAGTGCTTCAATATGTATAAGCACTGTCTGTGAAACAGTTGATTTTATTATGCAAATTGTAAAGTGCAATAGGTTAACACAGATTTTCAGAACAATGTAACCCCTCGTGCCCTCATATTTAGCTTCCTCAGCAAAACAGTTGAGCGTGAAGCCGGTATAAAAAAAAATGGGCACTGCTAAAAGCCTATTGCTGTAAACACTTCTAGTGTGTGTGTGTGTGTGTGTTAACAGAGAGGGAGTGACAGACTAAAAGACAGTCAGTACAGCACATAATGATGCAGCTATAGATATTATGGGATGTGTGCCCATGTATGCATGTGTTCATTATGTGAACATTTTGCCATCGTCTTCCTGTCTTCTGGCTGGTACATATGTTCTTTGTTCTGATTTGTCTGTTTTTCCTGCTGGCAATGATAGCCAGTGTTTTCATAAAAAAAAAAGTCCAGGCCAAGCCGGGTGCGTTAGCAGTTAAGAAAATCCCAGGCACACTGTCAGTACCACCCTTAAATATAGTGGAGAGCCCTGGACTCGCAGAGCACCGCCGGCTCAATTAGAAGTCAGCGGCTCCTGCGGTATAAAAGGCTTTCCTGCTCAGCCTCGCAGGAGGAGGGTTGAATAAAAAAAGCAAAGTTGTCCCACAGAGTAATTTGTTTTCTGCGGGTCAGAGGAAGATGTTGGGGATGTTGTGACAAGCACCGGATTGGTCCATTGGTCCCCCAAGACTCCCCATTGCCGTCCGGTTCAGGGACAGCACACCATAACTATCCTTGGACTCAGGCCAAATGATCTAAACACTGCAAAGATAAGAGAATAGAACAAAACTGATGAAGCCCGTAATCGTTAAGTAAAGGTCATTATGCTGCTTTTGCACTGAGGAAAGCATCACCACAATAGACCTTACTTACAGTGCATAGGTGCTGCAGATCCCAAAGCTCAAACTGCATATTCTAACAAAACATCTCAGCATTTTTATTATTATATATTATATTGTATATATTATTATTATTATTATTATTATTATTATTAAGTAAGTTTGCACAAGCAATTCAAATTGGCGGGTTGCTCATCCAGTCATATTAAAGATAAAACAACATAAAAATGACAAAAGTAGTATATAAAAAACATTTCGGAATTTTAGGAAATATATCTCTTTTCGATACAGTAATAATCTAACATTTAAGTTTTGTTTTCCTGTAAATAGTTCACTGTGACGTCTACCGCGGCAGAAGTGTAGAAGTTATTTTTATGGCAGCAGTTGCCCTTCACAGCCGCGACACTTGTCAGCTTTCAAAAGCAAATGTACTCGCTTTGAGCGTGTTTGTCCTGTCTTACTGTGCACTCCTGCAACTCATTTAGACAGCCAGTCAGTTTATGTTAAGGCGCAAGACGGTTTTCTCATTACTTGGGCGGCACTTTCCATTTCCCCCAAAAAAATTTACCTACAAAGCGGATAACCGGTGGCGGGCCTTAATAAAAAAGGAGTACATTAATTCTCCGAATCAAGGTGCTATCTTGTGTCTGTTTCAGTAATCTAGTTCCTCTGAAGCCTATTCCGGCATCAAAGTAAATGACAAGTTACTGCCACAGATTTCTCTAAGCAGAAACCATTACAACAATATGGTGCTTAATATAGATTCTGCATGCGGCGTCAGCGAGCGATCAGATGATCACAGTGAGATCACAAAGTGAGATACAAAGATGGGTCCTACAAGCGAGGTCGCCTTGCTTTTGAGGGCAAGAAGGAGGTGTAAAGCAATTCCTGTTCCAACGGAGTCATAGGTAATATTGTTACTTTTAAAAAGAGTCGTGAGAAATGGGTAATATATTCTGTTTTAAAAAATGTCTGGCTGTATAAACATTTACTGCAAATGTGGTTAAATCAATGGACAAAGTGGCACGCCGCAATTCGGAGGCGGCTGAGAACAATCATGATTGAAGAGGCAAGGGGCGCGTGAGGCCATGCAAGTTAGGACCGGGTGCTCAGAAATTGAATGAAATATGCAGCACATATACTCTGTAGCGACTATTGTGCATCCCCCGAAAACACCACATTGATATGCCTCTATGGTTATGAATTGAAAGCTTCTAAATACAGTGATAGAGCGAGGAACTCAGATATTTGAGATGAGATGATCCTGGGGTAAAAGGAAAAAGTCCAACTGAGAGTATGTTTTGTGTCTAGCTGAGTAAAAGGTATAGTTTTTCACTGTAGGGTTAAATTCTCTCCAAACATCGACAAGACCTGTATCTTAAGAAGCCATCTTTCAAGCCTTTGATGCATTAGAGAGTGAAGTTTTATCCAAATTACTGCCCATACAACTGAAGTCAGCAACTATTCCAAAAACTGTATTATATTGAATTTAGGGCAATCCTCATTTGGTGCATAAATGTTAAACAGTGTGAGTTCTTGACCATAAAGCATTCCACAAATTAATACATACCTACCCTCACAGTCATTGTGTTGTTCTTTAAATATAAAAGGAAGATTTTTATGGATGAGTATTACCGTTCCCCTTTTGTTGCTTGTAAAACTTGAAAAATAAACCTGTCCTACCCAATCTCTCTTTAGTTATTTGTGCTCCTCACTAGACAGATGATTTTCTTGTAGAAAGGCAACAGCAGCCTTTTCCTTTTTCAAAAATGTAAGAACTCTTTTTTTTTGACTGGTACTGTATATATATGCTGATACAACCGAGACCAGACTAGAAACCTGCAAATTGTTATCCATATTGTTCACTGTTGCAGAGCAAATTAAATGGCAATTTAGCCTGGTAGAGTTGGGATGATAAGCTTGTATTTATGCATAGAACCAGACACACTCACCCCTTCTTATATAAGGCAGTCAGTTCAATCCTGGCCATGTGTGACTTATCTGGCACTAATACTACAGTGTGGAATTCCTCAGCCTCTTGTGGCGAAGAAAACAGCTGAATCTTCCCGTTGTGTAGCACCCTCAGCTTGCACGGATGGTGATGGAACCCTCAGAAAGTCCCCATGTCGATAAACAGCTTCTTGGCGCCGTTGAACTCACGTCTCTGTCAGATAGTTTCTGCTGAAAGATCGTGGGCGAATGAGAGTTTTGATCCGCCGTGTGTGATGTCCCGGTGTCTCGTGGAGTGTATGACAAACTCTTTGTCTTGGAATTTGAGAAAACGGACAAGGACAGCTCTGTTATGATTAGGATTTGCTGGTGCCAGTGTACAGTGGACTTTTTCCAATGTGAAGGATTTGTCGGGTCCTAGGCCCAGCCATTGGGGTAGCATGTCGTGCATAAAGTCCAGAAAGGGACGTCTGCCTTCAGTGCCTTCTTTGAGACCTGAATATTCTTTCTCCTCCCATGGTTCTCCAGATCATCCGTCTTCGCTTCCAGGTATGCAATCCGCTTTGTAGCCGAGGTTAATGCCGACTCGGTTCTGATTTTTCTCCATGTTATTTCAATGGCAAAATCAGCACTAGAATTGTAGAATGCTGAGGTAACAGTGCAAATATGACCCATAATCCATGTCAGACAGGGTTTCCAATTCTGACCCAAAGGTCCAACCTTTTGGTAGATATGTATTTTGAATAGTACACATACCAGGGGCCTTGCTAGATTTAAATCATTATTGGGGCACACCCCCGGCAGTCACATCCCTAAAAGTCAAGTTTGTGAAAGCATATTTAACAAGTACATGAATACATTGAAACAGGCTTTTTTATTTTGTGAACCATAAAACAAGGTTCACTGAAAGTAAATACAACAAAATAAAAGGAAAATGATAATTTTAGTGCAAACTTGTGTCAATACAAATCCCAATCATGGAGCTAATCAAAACCATTGGTCCCCACCGGCACCCAGCACCGACCCACATTCCTACTTTCTCCATCTCTCCTCCTGTTCTCTCTCCCCTCTGGGTATTTTTACATGAAATGACTTGGAGCTCTCGATATGTAACGGAACCCCACATGTCTCAACCACAAATGGGAAGCTCATATATTTCCTCTGTGTATTGAGAGGGCAGTGGCTGAGATAGTTAAAATGGCAGCATCATTGTCTGACTTCCTTCCATGTCTATTTCATCTAATTCCCTGGTGCTGAAGAAGACTCTGGGACAACATCCTTTGGAATGACAGAAAATCAGTATCTCTTCATATAAGATCTGCATGACTGAGTGATGAATGAACGAGTCAATGGACATCAAAACAAAATCAAATTTTTAGTAGTTCAATCGCTTGCCAAACAGGAATAATAGTCACTCACCTTAGACCTAAGGCGTTATACAAGGTACCACCCCCAAATTAACCACACTTATCCTTGAGATGTTATTGGACACAATGCAATATCTTTTTGGATTTTCCATGATCTTTTAACTGAGGCACAGCAAAATATTAACGACACCCCTGATACATACCTGTTCCTACTTCTTGTTGATATGAGTAGTCAAACCATGGCTACCACCATCTTGGAGGTCGATTTGAGAATTGGCTGTGCGCAAATAATGTTAATGATAAATACAGTATATAACAACCAGGCTAGAAACAAGAGATACCTGAAAAAGATTGTTGTTAATTCAGTTATAAGTAAAAAAGATAGTCTGCGAATTTGTTTCCAAATGTAGGTTACTGTGACTCAATAAACTGTCTCTACTCCAAAAACACTCTGAGTTGGAGCTTGAGATGAGTCAGGTCAGTTAACCTGAACAAACTGTTAGCTAGCTAACTAGCCAGCAAGCTAATTTAGCAAAACAACCAATGTTAATGTTAATATGCGACTACTAGCCACTATTAATGCTGGCTTCTACTTTATCAACAGTAAGTTACATTCTGCCATGATTGTTAAATTTGGCAAAATAATGAATCGGAGTACCTTCTGCCAACAGAAAATTGAATGCATCACATTTTATAGATTTTGCTCTATTTGTGAGTTCCATTTGAAAGGTGGTACAAACCAATCTCTCAATCGTGACATAGCAGTACAATATTCCTTAAGTACATTCATTGACGTCTACTTCTATTTCCATTTACTGTGGTGCAGATTTTGTGTGTTTCCACCACTGGGTATTTGTTGTACTTACACACCAGGCTACACAATTAATAGCTTAGTCTCATTTAGACAGAAGGAGTGGATTTCCCCTCCTGTTTTTGACTGACACGCTTTCCTCTTGGTATAAAACAACATCTTCATTCAACATCTTGTTCATTAGCTGCATCAAAGCTAGTCCTATTGATAGCATGGACTACCCCCTCTTGAGACTCACAGTTTCATGCACCAGCTCCATGCCATAAGCATCATATAAAACCATGCAGCTCAACTTTTTTCGGAAGTTTTTCTGTCAAGGGAACTCCGCATCAAGATTGCTATTTCCCTCAGCGGCAGATGTGGGCGTTTCTTATGTAATGGCAGTGATGATAGTTAATAGTCATCTGTAACGTGTCAAACAGGATATGCCTATTTTAGCATTCATCCTAGGGAGTCGGGCGGCGATAAAATTGTGGGTTCTCTAGTTCTTTTCATCAAAAAGTGGAATCCAGAAACATAAATGAATTAATCAAACAGTCCGTGGGTTTAGAGATTCTGTTTGATGGCATTTAATTGAGCCAGAGGGTTAAAAATTAGACTGGGAAAAGGGTTTAAAAATTGTGCGTGCTTTCTTTCATCATGATTGTGGTAAGTTGCCTAAACTTTGAGAGTTAAATTAAACTATTCATCGATCTAAAACAACTGCCAACTTTATCTCTAAATCTTTCATCAGAAATGCTAAATTTTATTGCAACATCAAACGTCAGACATTGTTAAAAACAGAAGTTTGAATTCTAACAATGCGACCCCATAACCCAGTTGCAGCACTGCTGATGTTCATGTACCTTCTGTGTACAACTGCTATGTATTTCTTAACATCTCGTGGCATAGAGAGACAGGAAAGATAAGAGAGAGAGGAGAGGATGGTAGCAAACATACGTTATGCGTTGGAATCATCCACAAACCCGCTGACATGTTATGACTTTTTCTGCTAAGCCATGTAGTGGCTTCAGGCATAAAAAGGTGATTTTAATTACCCTAAATGATTAATTGACTTTATTTGTTCATTGCTTTAAAAGAAAAAATGACATTCTGCTGTACTAACCGTAAATATCACATAATAACAGTAATAATAAGAAGACAACTCATGAAAGGCAGCATAATATAGTCAAGTATATTTCCCTATAAGGTTTTCATACTGATAAACTGTGTTTAGTGTGAAAACTAACTATGCGATTGTGGAAACAAACAGAACAGCCTCCAAAAATGATGTAGCTATTGTAAAATAGACTATATCATATTAGAGACAACTGTTATGCTAGCATGTTAGAAAATTATTTTTTGTATTTTGCCAGGTTTAAGCTTGCATAGCCTTTTCTATGCAAAAGCATTTCATTGCTTTGTGAAACATAAATCTGACATCACAGTCTCAAAAACATTAAGTGAATTGAGCACAAACTCTTGAGGCGCAGATTATGTGTTGTGGACACAAATAATGTTGAGATTATGTTGTAAATTATGTTGGACAACATTTGCTTGTTTTTTTTTTTGTCAACAATATGGTGTCAAACGTAACTTGAAATTAACTGCTCGCCCCAAATAAGAAGTTGTGGATGTGACAAAGTTTGTAAGGCAACATATTTTTGGGGGATTATTTCCATTTCTGCCGGTGTGGTATTAAGCAGTATGCACGCACTGATATGAAAACCCTCACACAATAAAATAACAATAAAACAAAAACTTTGCCAAAACCAAACGAGGGCTTCTGTTAAGTTTGATGAATTATCCAGTTTCCATACTGCACAAGAATTGAATGGCAGCAAATGGCTTCTTCTTAAGGCAGGAAAACGAGCCCCGATACCTCCGACTACACTGTGTGCATACACCGCCGGGAATAATGGAAAAGAGATGATTGGCACAAACCTATTGTACAGTCCCATCACTCAGACCTAGTTTGACAGACAGACCAGGGTCTTAACCCAGCCCAGTCTCATATACGATTCCATCCAGGGCCAATTCTTCCATAGGCAAGGTCCATTCATGGCTATGAGTAAATTCTCTATTGGCTACAGTACCTATGGAAGATTGTTATCTCTTCTGTGAATGTGGATGGCGCCGAGGTCAGGACGACCTCTCGGTCACCCCGGGGTCACTGTTTAATGAAAGCATGTCCTGTCTGACGTATAAGGTTGTGGCCCGTGAGCCGTCCAACACCCAGTCACCATAGGAGAAAATGGGGTTGCCAGGGGTTAATCAAGTGCAATTTCTCTCTCTCTCTCCTGCCTGGTATTCTCTACTCCACTTTGAGGAGTGTGTGCTGAAAGAGCTATATGCTCTGCTATGCCATACAGCACAGCACAGTGCTTCAGAGAGGTGTCTGCCATGCGTTTGAATTTGATGTTCCATGAATGTATCCGTTTGGTACAGCATGTTCTTTCTTTGGTGCACATAACTCTATAGACATCCATGAACAGCCAAATGCCAATACTTGCCACCCTGTAATGATAACCATTCACTTAATTTTATTTTGAAAACCAAGTTTAACAAAAAAAGAAAAGTAATTCCAGTTAATATTATTTCATTCTCTTTCCCATGTTATACCTTGCAAAGAGTATGCTAATTCCATCTTGTTACAAATTTTAATATTGTAAGCTTGGAAAAAAAAGCACTACTAAATAAAGCCTTGATGCTGGTGGTAAAAGCCGATACCCAGCGCAGCTAGCTGGACGTTGACTGCTCCTGAATTATGTGAAATATGGTCTTAATCAAGAGCAAAGTACAGGACCAGGTAGCCTGATATAATTGCCTTTTAATAAGGCTTTGAATCATCTGAAGTTACTTATTACATTAGTAATTAAACATTTAATTAATGTTGATGAAATAACTCAGGCCAGAGGGTAAATATTTGCAATATAATACATACTGCAAATTCATTTTTATGACTACTTTGCAAAATAAATGTCATTAAATATTTAATAGCCTGATTACTCAGTCGTATAAAATACTAAAATAATAGATAATCACTCTGTGATTCATACAACTCATGAGGAATTTTTTTGACTCCAGTTACAATGGCCTCTGTTTATTATATTTTTTTTTACATATTGACAGTGTCACCTCAACTATATAGTTTTCATTTCTGTCAATTTTTTTTACAATGACAGCAATGTATTGATGACCATATTTCCACATATCTATTCGACCAGTTGTGATAATATAATTTCCCAGTGTTAGGTATGACCCGTCTGAAAATGCACATCTTGTTCCTCTTCTTTGTTCGGAGTGAGAATGTAATCCTCATCAACTACAGAAAACGACCCCACAGGAAACACACAGATCCATCTGGACTGATGCTCCTATTCATCTTTTTCTTTGTGTGTTCTTAACTGGTAAAATTACGACAAGTCCATGTTAAGCTAAAGTTACAGAGACCCCACAACGCCAAAAATCTGTCACTTCACTGATGACCATTTTTCACCAGCCCTGGTTTTGCATGCAATAGAGCAATGTGAACTTAATAAACCAAATACAAAAATGCACCAAAGTAAACCTTTCTGCTACAGTTAGGACCAAAGAAAACAAACTGTAGGTGCAATTGCACCCTAAGGCACATTTGACATGACAGTATGTCTTAAGGAGAAAAAAAAGCCTGTTAGAATATTGTTTTTATTGGTAATTACAGCACCAGCTGCTAAAATGGTTTCACATGCCATCAAGAGAGGCTTCAGTTACAGAAAGTGACAAGAAAGTGAGAAGAGAAGCAAATCTGTACTTACTATGGCAATTAAAATCAAACAACAGGATGGTGTCTGGGTGAAAAGCGTTATATGCATTGTTTCTGCATCTTGCACGTATGACTGATTGTCTGGACCACAACAGCACTATCCACCCGGATTTAATGTCTTTCTTTAGCGCTTACATGAATAGCATCATGCTAAAAATACCCTTTGGCATAGCCTTTTTGCACACAATTGCATAGCACTGAAATTTACAGACCGTTGTGCCATACGTAGCTTCTGTTTATGATGAGGGCGAACAAAAGAACCGTACGCTTGTTTACAACATCATTAAATGCTATCACCTCCATGCTCCCACACTGCCATCCCCCTACAACCAGCCACCAGCGTCATGTCATAGCTGAAAGACCAAAGCGACTTTATCTTGTACTTTCATTATCGTTCATAATTCAAATTCTCTCTCTGCTTTTTTTTTCGCCTTTGCACAAAGCGCATTTAACAGTAATGCCTCCGTCCAAACTATTTTTCCCTTCGTCTAATAACATGTTACTCGCTATAATGAAAACTCTGGGGATGGATGTAAATTATCTCCACTCTTTGAGAAAATGGCAAAAGGCTTCAACTGTGCCCGAGTTATAAATTGGATGGACAGTTTGCTGAATTCTAAACTGCGTGCTTTTGTATTGGCAGCTTTAATTTCTTTTCAGCAACAATCGATCTCGGACCCTTGAGTGTTAATGTTTTCATCCCAAATGTAATGGCGATTGGGTCAAGGGCAGAGTTAGCTGACCTCGGTCCTGCAGTCCACATAAGATACAAATACATGATGCATGAAATACACAGCAATTTGTCCAATCAACTCAAATGCTCTGAGAAATTCAGAGAATACAATTAGTCCTTTGTAACAGCCCTCAAGGACATCGGTATCAAGAATGGATATTTTCAGGATATTTTCGCCACGCAGAAAAAAAAGCGTGTCCTCGTGTCCTACAAACACAACAAATGGTGTTTTAAAACACACCATATTGAATTCCTTCAAGACCTCGGCTAAGGTGAGCCAAGAATGCCACGTGTCATCCCCCCCCCCACTTCGCAATCCAAACCCAAAGACACTTTATCGGGTTTCCCGCTAATTAGATTCATGGAAGTACGTCTGGCAAACGGCCTGATTGCCAAAGGTAATTACCACAGAAGATTAAAAGATTTTGCACTTGCAGCTGCCATCTCTATCTTAGTCTTAGGCGGTTGGGAGAGAGAGATGGAGCGAGGGGACACAAGTTCTCCTGAACTCAATGCACATCTTTTGCGTGCATGTGTGTGTGGACGCACGATCGAACATGCATGCCTACACACTTAGAGTGGTCATGTTCTTTATTTTACTGGGACAAAGCGGCAAAACAGCTCCAGTTGCTTTATGATGCTTTTAGTGCTCCCACTTTTAGTGTGCCCACCTTTCTTTATTAATAATAATAATAATAATAATAATAAACTTTATTTGTACAGCACCTTTCATACAAAAACATGCAGCGCAATGTGCTTTACATGAAAAGGAAAAATTAAAAATAATAATTAAAAGGAGAGATAGGAAGATAAGAGTCAAGTGCAACTATAAAAATAAGAGAAAAAAATCTACTTCAAATTCAGCATTTTGAAACAAAGTGCTTTGCATTAAGAAAGTATAAAGTCAAATGTTAAAAGTGTAAAGAGTGCTAATTAAGAGCAGATACAGAGCCTGTGTTTTGTGTTCGGGCAACCAAGAGGCTTGGTTGGAGTAAACTGGAGACGGCTTTGTGTTGATCTATGAGGTCGGCGCAACCTGGCAAGGAAGAGAACATGCCAGAATTCCGCCGCAACCCATGACAAACCAAACCAAGATCAAAACCATTACAAAGCAAGACCTCGTCCATTTAATTGTTAATTAACGGCAACACCAGAAACGGGTTAAGCACTCACTAACGGATACACTGAATTGGTTCGTTAAGTTTGTCATGGACCTTTTTGACCAAAAGGTGTAAACTGTATATTGTTGGTTCTCTCAGTCCAATACAGCAACTGAGATGCTTACCCATACTCTAGCATCCGAACTGCTGAACCAATCGAATGAATCATACTGTCAGCTCTCTTAGAACTGGATGCAATTTGACTGTGAACACTGAACCGATTTTCAAATTCCGATTCAGTTACGTTGGCAAACAAATTCAACTCGTTCACTGTAAAGTATCTTTCAAATGAATGGTCGACCCACCGCAACAATAGCAAGGTTAGAGATGATTGGGTTGGAAAAGCTGTAGATAGTAGATTAGTGTTGAGAGAGGGTGTGGAAGGAGGGGATGGGGGATCCTGTTGAGCCTTCTGGAGGCGAAACATCGATGGGAGGTGCCTACTTGATGAACCTCACGGCATACCATCTCTCACCCACCACTCTTTCCTCTAACATCCAAGCTGTGTTTCTATATAGGTTCTCACCCAAAACAGCAAGGGTGTAGTAGATTGGTAACCCCCCC
>OOFE01019915.1:1828-18370 GCA_900323365.1 Monocentris japonica | reverse complement strand
TTTTTTTTTTAAATGTGTCGGTAAAAAAAAAGCATGTGTCTCTTTACAGCACAACGGAAATAGTAAGGCTGTCTTTGTATTCGTTGCTGCCAGTAGAAATGACCAAGCGCCACAAAGTGTTCAGTACAATGCCATTGGTCATCTTTCTCCGAACCATTCACTTAAAAACAATTCTCTTCTGCCTTTGCCTATCATGACGCATATATGCTAACCTCTACCTATGTGTATATCTGTGTGTTTGTGAACATACATATATTCAGGAATATGTGTATGGGCGCCAATATTTATAATACTACATAGATACAGTGTATTACAATAGGTCTTTTGAGATTTTTGTTTTTGCTTGACAGTGTTTTTCAATGTGATTAACTAGAATTCTATTGTAATCAGATTTTTTTTTCATGGGGTGCAAGGATATGCTGCTATTTGTGTCAATGTAGGAGCATTATCTATTGGTCTTTTATTTTGAAAAGAGAGACAAGACTTTGTGTCACTCCAGATTGCTGCCAAATGTTGTAAATAACGGGACAGCTGGACACAAATCTGATAGTGCAGGTTTAGGCAACGTGACATACGTTAGCAGCCATGTTATTTTCTGACACCAAAGAGTTGCTTAATTTCACAGAGTTGTCTTGATTTTCCCAAGTCCAGATGTCTACTGTGTGTAAGGAAAAAAAAATTGATTGGCTTTAGCTTCTTCTTGCGGACATGTCACCCTCGGTACCGTCCCATACTGCTGTGCATGTGTTCAGAAGACAGGAAAAGTGAATTTGAAGAGTTTCATTCCAAAATGAGATATCCACCATGCAAAAAAACTCACGTCGACGCTTGGAAAATGATTGCTGGCATGAAAGTAAAATCCACTATGTATTAATAGGAAAACTATTAGGTGTTTTGAGACCTTTTCTTATAGCCACATTTTAGAGGACTTAATCATCAATACTTTGGAGATATTGTTTTTTTTTTATCCAAGATGGATATATAGCTTTCTGGAATAAAACCCTTCATTTTCAGTTGACAAAATTTAACCTCACTCTTACTCTACTGTATACTACTACGATAAATCCATTTGAAAGAGCAATTGTGTGGGTTTTGCACTATTTTTTGTACTTAAAATAATTTTGTCAGTATGATTTGATTAATGTATTTTTCTCCCATTCGTCTTGTTTTTGAGAGGACCAAAACATGACAGGACTTATGCTTATCTGTGTCATTTGCCGGTTACGCTGATTGCTTCACTCTCAGATTTGTTTTCAATGTCAGGTTAATGATGATATGATATATTTATATATTTTAAAACAGATATATATATATATATATATACTTTTAATTTCAATAATTATTAAAAATGAATACCTTTAATGTAATTTTGGGATAGAATAACTTCACATTAATGTCCAGCTGTGCAAAATTATCCATTATCCAAACCTGAAAATAAACACTTCTGGTAATATATTGAACATGCCCATCTCAGATTCAAGCTTTGCTACTGCAGGAGGGTAATCGCCTCTTGGGGCGCCCTGGAGTCTTTCTGCAAACAACTGTGGCCTCGACTCGAAATGCTTCAGTTCGCAACATATATGTCCTAAATGGTCTCTTATTGCACATTGAAGGATGCATGATATTAAGTGTTTACAAACTTGAAACAACCATGTATTATCCCTCTTAGAGATTGTCTGTTCTGGCATCTGTATTTACCACCAAGTTGAACAAAACTGAAGTTCTGATCACGCATCACACACCCATTTTCATTTGAACATGCCAGTTGTACATGTGTGAGAGATTATATTTATTTCATTGGATATATATACCTTTTATGTTTCTGTTTGCTTCATGAAAACTCTTGCTGACCCTGCACTATAGAAATGCATTGAAATCAAAGTTAGGCTTACAGTACCGTGCAGGAGAGCTCAAGGGTTTCTCAGTCGCCATACTTCCATCTATCTGTCTTCTGGGATGAATATCTGTGGAGTTGCAGTATTTTCTCATAGACCATTTTTGTACAGTTTTATTAAAATAAATTTCACATGGATGTCTGACTTAATCTGCTGCCACAAACAATTTAGACATTATGTAGATACAGTATATATAGATATTATTGTGCAATGGAAAATAAATGTAAAACAAATCATGAGTTTTGTCTTGTGTTCTCTGTGTGTCAGTTTTTGCTGTTTGCATGCTGAGTTTATTTATAATAATAGTAATAATAATAATGTGATTCTTTAACTCTCTTTCTGCTTACCCCCCTCTAGGGAGGTCAGGATCAGCTACAGAACAGCACCCTGGAGCTGGTGGGGATTCAGTGTCTTGCTCAAGGACACAGCAAGGTGCATGCTTGCTGACACAGACTTGAACCCAGGTCCTCCTGAAGGACTGTCTCGTCTTCGAAACATTTGTCTTCATATTTTTTACAGTATTTTTACAACATGGAAAGACATTTTCTTGTTTATTTTTGTTGTCAGTTTTCACATGAAGCCTTTAGCCATCAGAGCACCTTTGGAAAAACCTGCCTGAGGAGTTGAGGCTAGCAGAATAAGTATCTCTTAAGTCGGTGGTTCTCAAAGTGGGTTTAATTTCACTTTATTTCAATTCACTAGAAATGATCCCAGTTATAAGAATGATTACTCTGGTCATAGGCTACACTCACTATTTTATGATTCAATCGACAACGACAAAATCATATGGGGGTCCCTGGGACTAAATCTTATCTCTTGGCCTAATATTTGTCCTTTTGGTGGTCTGTGAGAATTATTTTTTTTAAATCACTTCTTAAAACTTACCTTTTTCGGCTTAGTTTTATGTGATGTACTTTATTACTTTTACTATTATTTTTTTAACCCTTTCTTCTTTACTTTTATACAAATAAGATCATTATCATTAGTAGAAGTAGTAGTAGAGGTAGTAGTGGTAGTAATGGTAGTAGCAGTAATAGTAGTAACAGTAATGTAGTAGTGATAGTAGTAGTAGTAGTAATAGTAGCAGTAGTAGTATTGGTAGTAGTTGTAGTAGTGGTAATGGTAGTATTAGTATCTGCATTCTTGAGGCGTCCTTTTCCCAACAACCTGCAGGGGGCGCCAGATCCAACAGAAACCCCATTGACCAGTGAGGGAAACGGATCCAAGCTGTGTGAACGTGAAGCCTGAGCATCACTCTGACTGGCGGACGGAGCAGAGAGTCAATAAAGTTGAATACGGAGAAAGACAGGCTGGACTGACGGCGCGAAATAACAACAAGTGCACTCCGAACAGGTCTAGAGAGTGTTTATTATTTTTTGTTGCGACATTTTTTCATTATATTGAGTGTCATGCCTTTTCCGGCAATATTTTATTGTCTTTCGCATAAATGTTTGATCAACACTAGCGTCTTGCTCTGTAACCGCTGCGATGAATGAAACAATGGAGCTGGATCCAGCCTGAGGACGCCAACTGAGGGAAAACGGCCGTTTTTCAACCTTGACAGAGGGTAACTCTTTACAGAAATGTGATATCCTCCGTCCTAGACCAGGAACGACTGATCCGCTGATGTGTGAGAAGAAAAACCTACTTTTTTCTATCCAGTGTCCAGTGTCTTTGAGTCACTGGTGCTCAGTTACTTGATTAAAGAAGATAATTTGTCTATTGGACTTTAAAATTTGATTCATTACTTCTTAATTTTAGTGAAATAAGCCCTTGTCTATGTATTTGATGCTAAAAGAAGGCACTGGGCAGCACTATTACAACAATAATGTCATGATAATATGATCGTTTATTGATCTCAGCAGGGAAATTCTGTTTTCCAGGGAGGTCAGAGGTCAGGGTCAGCTGCAGAACAGAGTCTCTGGGGCTGGTGGGGCTTCAGTGTCTTGCTCAAGGGCATTCAGCAGGGCAGATGCTTGCTGACACGGGGCTTGAACCCAGGTTAAAGGACAGTCTTTCTAACCACCCTGCAGCCCCCAAACGGGAGTTAACTGTGTTTTTGATTGCCCAGAACCAATAGATGTTTCTATTTTGGGGACTTGAACTTGATACCAACAGGAGGGTCGGTTGGATCCCCTCGGGATAGCCCTCAGTCGTATTAATGGAGATGATGATGTGCATTTAAGGTAGACTTTGTTATATCCTGTTTCAAGATGAGCCAAGGGCCAGATCTTGTGTTTGAGTGGCTGTCGAAGCTCAACCTGGCTCAGTACATGGAGTCATTTGTGGACAACGGATACGATGATCTGGAAGTTTGCAAACAAATTGGGGAGCCAGACCTTGATGCCATAGGTGTCCGCATACAGTATCACAGACACAGGCTGCTCACAGCAGTGACGAAGCTTAAAGAGGAGGACAAATGGAAAGCACCTGGGTACTATTTCACCTTAGAGGCCCTGGATCCTTCTGCTGGTCCCCACACTCAGCAGAGAGAGAATGACTCCCCGAGGTCAAGGTCATGCATAGGGGCCACGGGAAGACACCACGCCTCCTGTCCTGGAAACCATAATCCGAGATTCACCGATTGTAATGACTTTGTGACTTATCCCAAACTGAAACTCAAGATACTGATTAGGGATAAACTCTCAAAAGATCGGATCAACCTCGGCGAAGCACCTTATACCCACAAGGTAGGCCACTTTTTTTTTTTGTTTTTTGTTTTTTTCTTACAATGCTGGCTCGTCATGAGCTGTCTCATAAAATTTAACACGCTTACTTTGTTTTCTGTGTGATGAATAGTGTGTCAAATTTCTTTGATGGTGCTGTCTGTGCATGATTCTTCTCTGTTGCTCCAAGGATGATTTTAAACCTGCTTTGGTTCCACTGCTCTTACCGGAAACTGAAACGACTTGGATATACACTAACATTATTTATTGTTTTATCATCAGTGAGTTTTTTTCATTGTTTTATGTTTATGCAGCCTGGGTCAGAATTCATTATAGTAATGGTATATTTCACTTTTTTTGTGTGAATTTATTCTTTTTCGGCCTGGGACCAAGATTCATTCAATTACTAACCTTGTTAGGGAGGGTCCCACTGGTAACACACCTGTGATCTGTTTTGGGTTCTGACCTGGTTGTGCGTAGCAAAGTGGGTAGAGCAGTGCCAGGGTCTGGGCTTCGGTTTCCACTGTGGACACTCATATGAAAAATGTATGTACTCATAGCACTGTAAGATTGGATAAAAACATCCACCAATCGCTATGGAAACCAGGCTTTAGTAGAAATGCTGTCTCTAGCATTTAGGTTGACTGACAGTAGCCACGGTCAGGGGACGATACAAGCCATATGCAAGTCTGACACATACCTGGGGACGCTCTGGGCATCAGTTAGCCTGGAACATCCACACTGGCACACCACCAGTGTCTCCACCCGGTAAACACCACCAATAAGCAAGAATTAAGAAATCCTCTGGTCTCTGAAGGCAGATGTCAACAGGACAATGGATCCTCTAATGGATCAGTCTGCCATATCCCACGATGACAGATGCTTACTCCATTACTGACGACACGGCATTCTGTCTGTTGCCTGGAGATCTTCTCAGTTCACTGCTGCCCGGATTATAGCGTCTTACTTAGTGTAATTGCGGAAAGAGGTGGCAGTAATTAAGCTCTGGCATTGACAAGACCCATTTAGTCCGTAACACATTCCATGTTTGGTGGGAGGCCAGCTGGATGAAAACTCTCCTGGCACATTTGGCTTGAGTTCACCGATCTGTCATTATCAAGTGGAAGCCGTGATTGCTGGGTTCTGGATTTGATTATAGTCACAGTAAATTGAATCGCTGTGTGTAGATGTGTTTATCATAAGACAATACATCGCTCACTGACGATATGAATGGTGTTTGAACTGTGCTGCTAGCATGCCGTTAGAATGAATCTCTGCTAAGCTCCACTGTTGGATGCCGTCCCAGAAAATGGTTACACTTTCAGACCTGAAGCACAACTTGTGTTCTCAGTAATGGCACTTAGCCGGGAGAGAACCTGTTCTTTTAATGCACATTCATCCTCTTCTGGATGTTGTCTTTTCTCTGCGGATACAAGTTTAAAATGTCCCTTATAAACAATGAATGATCTGAGGAATTGTTGAGCCAGACAAAGCTGTCCAAAAGGCCCCATAGTTTGAGTTTAAGCTGTATTTGAGCTGACCTGCGTGTCACAACAAATCATAGAGCCAGCTTTACTGCAGTGCCTCTAAACAGCTTGCGTATCCTGTAGCCTTATTCACACATAGTGAAAATAGTGCGAGCTATGTGCAGCTTTTTCCCCATTTACTTTAAATGATAATGAAAATCTTAATGGAAAAGTTTATTTCTGCCTTCATCCTAGGCAGCATGTGCTTTACGATGGTTGCACTGTACGTATGTAGGGTTGTGGCCAGATTCACTGCTACATGTACATGGTGCTCATGAAAGATTCAAAAGCTGCAAACTACTAAGTGCAGAGGTGCTTTGTGATTCACTTCTGACTTCTTTTGTAGGTTTTGACCGATACAAGCACAGTCAGATTCAGTTTCTTCAGATTCAGGAACAGTTTCTTCTAATTCTTCAGACTTAAAAGCGCCACAAGCTGTGAAGGGTCAGATAGCACAACCTTGCCGGGGTTTAAAGGTCATTCAGAAGAGATTTTAGTATAGGAAATCGGATAGTAGTTGTAGGCCTGTACTAGTAAGCTGATGCAATGGCAGAAACAAGGTCTCTACAAAGTAGGAATGTGTGTCACTATCAAATCATGTTTAACTTTGGTTCTTCAGCCTTAGATAGATAGATGGATGGCTAGATAGGTAGGTAGATAGGTAGATAGATAGATAGATAGATAGCACACTCAAGACATGCATGATCTGTTCATCTACTATAAAGTACCTGCTTGATTTGGAGCAACTCGTCAGTAAGGAGTCAATTTAAAAACAGCACAACAACCAGGTCAGACTCATTTTGCAATGTGTGGTAACAGAATTGTGGACCAGGTGGGCCTTTCAGGTTCATCAGATTTAGTCCATTAAGAGGTTGCAGAATGCAGTTATATAGGTCTGTCCTACTGCCCGTTTTCTCACCCGGGATATACAGCAGCTAGGGTCTATCGAATTAGAAATGTTTTCCTGTACAAAATGAAGCATTGCTGGGTTCTGCCAGTGTCGTCTTTTATCTTTTCAGGTGGCATTTTATTAATTGTATTGAGAATAACTTGCTTGGCAACAACACAAGTTAGTGGCCTAACAAACTGCTTGACTTTGACTATATGTAGTTGTCAAGCAATGCTTTGGAGCAATCATGGCGTTTTATCTTCCAGAGATATTTTTGCAGACACTACAATTCATAGACAGCTGTGTTTCTATCCCTATTTTAAATTGTGTAACAGAAACTAGACATAGGTCTAAATTGTGATGGGCCAAGTGAGATCAAATGAGACGATGGCGTGGACTCAGTCAGAGGCCTTCTTCTGTCTGCAATTCAGGAATGCCAGTGGTTTGGATCTGTGAAATGGATCTGTAATTACACGATGCCTCTGCCATCTCAGTGGATTCTGTAGTGCGATCAATTCTCACTGAGCTATGTACTTTTCTGCCTGACCATCTTCCACACATTGCTAGTTCACATGGGCCAGCAGGAACTATTAATGACTTCAGGAGAGAGAAAACAATGCAATTAAAGCCGGTTGAGTTGTAAGTGACCAAACCACTGGCGCCTGGACGAGTGTTTTTACACAAAAGCAACACTGAAAAGGAAAGTGAAAGATGAAGTGAACCTTGAGTGAAAAATCCAAACCAAAACAGAATTCCCATGATATTCCTATGAATCATATCCCTTGACAGTTCAGTCAATGTTTTATCATCTCTCTCCCAAAAGTAGAAACCAGCAAACAAAGTATTTGACCTGTGATATCATCAAAAGATATTTCAGTCTAGTTTTAAAGGTTCTGTCATCAGTTTGCAGTCTTCTCTAGCATTTTGTGGTTGCGGTTAAACAAGCTCATACAGGAAAATCCTGAATTTTGTGTATGGTTGAATTTTCCCTTTAAATCATTATACAGAATACGCTCACTGTTGGTGAAGGTTGCAGGCTATATGAAACTATGCATCTTGTAAAGCTGCACTAGGTCACTGGCAGCAGGTCACTGAACTTCAATGCTCCAAAATCATGTAACATGATCATGTTTACCAACTCGACTGGTCTGTGATGCTTTATACCAGGATAAAGGTTAGGTTAGAGGGCAAAGGTTTAAAAAAAAAAAAAAAAAAAAAAGGATACCAAAGGGACGAGAGAGGCAAAAAATCTAATGTTGGTGAGTCCAGTTTTCTCACTGCTGTTGAGGAGACAGTTTGTATTTTGCTCTTAAGTTTCAATTTGCCACTTCCTGTGGGCAGAGAATTGACCATACCTGACACCAGAATTTCATATGAGAATCTACAGGGTGGGGAAGGGACACGCCTCTCTATTGCAGCCCCACTTTGTGATTCAGACTGATAACACTGTTGTATGTTTGCATGAAAATCTTTGTAGTTTTAAAATTATTTTGTCAAGAAATGTGGCCAAGTTAATTTCAGCAAGAGCCAATCAATGTGCTTAACAAGCTTTCTAGACTCTCATTAAAATTATTGCTTTTGTCATTTGACAGCAAGACATATGGCAAGTTGTTTGTTGTACTGGAACCCTGTTGGGATGGATTCCCTCCATAGCCGTCCAAACAATGGGATGCATCTCCCCAGAACGCCTCATTGCAATCCCTGGCCTGAAAACATTCACAGAATGGGGAACAAATCTTAGTTGCTCAGAAGATTTCCCTGTGTTGCTCTGCCAGAGGCTCCCAGGACAAGCAAAACCAGCAGGCCCCTTTTGACAGAAGCTGCTGTAAGAAAAGCCAGGCTGAATAGGGCCTGGCAAACACACAAGCTCTGCAGCAGCTGACAGCTGTCTCTGCCTTTGTCACCACCGAATAGGAGATTGAATGGAACTGTTTTTGTTCAACAGGGTTGGTTTTAAAACACCAGTACCCATGCTACTGTGAGGACCAGTGCAACATTATATGGAACAAAAGGACCTGTGATTATGGAGGTAGATGATCGGTGGGAGACTTCCTTCCATCCACATCCATCAGTTTTTCTGCTCTTTACCTCAGTGCTTGACCTGTACTGTCTTGATGAACAGCAGTCTCAGATTGTGAGCTGAGTACTATGGCTCTGTGCTCTAGTTGGATATATTTGGTTTATGATTTACCAAACGTCTCCTTGGGTACCACACACTGCACTGTAGGCCTACTTATGGACGTTATTAATGTTAAGGCAATATAGATCAAACCACCGGGCCATTACCGGAATATTGCTGGATTATTGAATTGATGGTGCCGGGGGCGGGGGTAGGATAGTATTGCACATAGCACTCAAAAGCTTAAGATACTGTAAACACGCTTGCAGCTCACAGTTTGGGATTCTATCAATTCATTCAGACATTGAATCCATGCAGTAGGGATCTGTTCCTGTCCTCTTGACAAGAAGCTGTCATTGTACCGGCGGAGTATATGACTATACTCCACATTGCATATCAGAGGTGCATATGCTCTTGACACAGGGAATATTTTTTGCCAGAGTGAATGCTGTGCTATGTATAATGTAGACCATAATCACTGACCTATATTTGTGCATTTAAGATAAGGATGGTCTAGGGTCAGCAGACTGGAGGGTAAAGCACAAGTGTAGCTAGTAGCTCATTGTTGCTTCTAGAATTTCCTATGACAACGTTACAGATAAACTTGGAATGAATACCATGTTGCCATCAAACAGAAATACCTCAGAAGAGGATCTGAAGAAGCTTTGTCCAGAGAAAGAGCAGTCTCTTAGTTGATAGATTAGACTGTATTCAGCAGCAGACCATTTCCATGCTCATTTTGGACGCGATGCAAGCTCAAGAGTTTTTTTTTTATTATATTCAACCAAAAGCACTGATTTGTAATGTCTTGCTTTAGCTGCCTTAGCCACCCCCCCACCTATTGAAACACTCCTGTGTCTGCAGTCTTTCCCTCTCTGTGGCTTCTGTTTTCCTTGTATAACAATGCTAAGCAGGTCTTTGGTGCTGTGATGCTCTCTGAATTTAAATCAATGTGCGGTGGGAAAAAAGCCTATTTTGCTTTGTGGCAGACACACGTAGAGGGCAGTTGAATTGCGAGAGGACGTTTCATAAGAGGCCGCCTCAGAACCCATTCAGTATTGAGCCCATTCAGGTCTCTGGACTGCTGTTCTTATCGGCTGCTTTCAGCATTTGAGAATAACAGATTTGGGGAAATATGCTCACATGCAGTTGTGGCCAGTGGTTTATTTAGTTTTGTAAGATACAGACTATAGGGTTAGAGCGATATAACAGTATCAGCCAGTCATGTCATCCACCACTGATAGGATGGAGGCTCCTCCCTGACCACAGCTACATAAAAACAGTAAAGCCTGCAATGAAATTAGATTTTCTTCTTCAGTGTTTCTGGGGGAAACACTTTTTTTGGCAAGAGATGGAATAAAAATCACCAAATATCGTCAATTGGCAGCTTCAATCTCCAAATATTGGTATCAGCATCAGCCTTCAAAAACCCATGAAACCCATATGGGTTTTTGGAGGCTGATGCCACCACACTCTACTCTCGTGGAACAGAATGTGCTTCACCTCGTGGCTCCTACAGTGCCTTGTTCTGTCTGCAAAAGGATCCTCCCAAACATACGCTGGGTACCAGTTGGGTAGGCCAGCATCCCGGGGCCTCATTTTGAAAACTGTTTTTTGACTATTGTACAATCATTGCAAAGAATAAAAAATATTTTAAAAAAATCAGAAATGGCATTGATATTTTGGATAATGATAAAATCTAATTTTGCTTCTTTTGATCTTTCACAGAGCAAAATAATTAACCCTTGCAGCTATCTCTAAAATACAACTTTACCTTAGATCTGGTGTAATTTATTTTTTCTTTCCTGAATGTCCTCCTGGCACTTACCCTTCTCTCTCTGTGCATTTGGGTCATAACCAGGCTCTTGGATATCTTTGCGCCACACTACAGTGACCTTGGCTCCCTTACATTACTACTCACTAACCAAGGCTCTTTGTTGGGCTATTTTTACTACATGTGCAAGATGGGCCATTTCAGCAGGGTTAGCAAATATTTCCAGTCAGTGGAGCAGAGGAACCTTGTTGCTAGAGGAAAAAGGCTTCTGCATCCAAGAGAGGCACCATTACTCTGATGCAGTCATATGTTTGTTTTCGTTGTTATTTATTTATGTGATACAGATTTCATGTTTTGCATGATTGGTAAAATGTAGTAGAGCTTTGTTTTGAAACCATCAGGGAATTGTATGAATGAATCACCTTATATGGAAAGAAAGGCACCTCATATAAAGTAACTGTATTCTGCATGTTCTCTATAACCTGCTCCTGTATCTTCTTTCCTTTCCAAGAAATACCTTTAAAATTGTTTTTGTTTTACTTTATTGGTTGAAATTGGCACCAATTTCTTCATAGTTTGTATCATTTTGTATCACAATTGCAATTACAATTACACTCTCTGTTGTATACTGTCACACAGACTGCAAGATACTGTGGAGCCAGTGGTGTTAGGATCTAATATTTAGTAGTTCCTCAGTATTTCCATAGCTCTGTGCAAAGACTCTGTTGACATCTTCTGGTTCCAGTTACTGAATGATCTGTCAAGGTTTATTACAACCAACAGTGAGACCAACTTGACCCTAACTAAACTGCCGAGACACCATCAAGCTTACTAGCTCCATCACAGTGTTATTGGAGCTTGTGTATCTGAAACAATGGAATGGGGATGTTCAAGTGCCAAGTGTTGTATTATTTTTGAAATACAGGCCATATTTGGTTTACATGCTTGGACATGTTTTATAGTGCTCTGTCTGTCTCAGTGCATTTGCCTTAATTCCATATGGCTCAAAATAATCATGTGACCCACTCTGTTGTAATGCATGAAGCATAGTCATTACACAGAGGATGTGAGACTACTCCCTTGTGGACATATACTTGCCATAGGCAGATAATGGATGAATTTACTGCAGTTTCATACAGTACGTAGCCATTGAACTGATCATGGTTTTTGTCCCCATCTTCACAGTTCATCAGAGATAATGCCAGCGCTGCTATAGCCCACTACTGTCCCAGATTCGCCTCATGAAGCATCGGCGTCATATGACATAATATTGACCTTGATCACTTGTTAAGGCCATTCCATTCAACATTGTTTTTATATTTAGAGAAACAAAGAAATGATTGACTTGCCAAATGAATTCATACATTTGTTAGAACTTAACATTGACTGTGTGGCTGAATTTAAAATTGAATAACTGACCACACAATGTCTTCCAATCTGGCTTCCACACCAACCTCATAACATGTGTTATATGGAGGCACAAGATTAGTTTCTACAACTTGCCAGATGGGACACAACAAACCACATGGAACGATTACAGATGATGATTTGAACTTTAAATTGTCACTAGATTAGCATTATATCACTGTCACAACAAGGCAACAGTCAACATGACCCCCCACACACACACACACACACACACAGATATGTCACCATGGTTTGGTCTGTAATTGTAGCACCCACCCTGAGACCAATCAGTGTAATTTTTAAAGTGCTGGTGTGCAGTGGTGAGATGCATCATTCTCCCAATGTTTGTCACAATGAACGAGCTGAGGGAGACTCTGACAATCCAGTGCACGGCAATTCAACCACTCTTTACCACACCGTCAAGCAGAGAAGAGAGAACTAATCAGTGAAATCACCTGGTGTAGTCTTTGGTTGGAATGAAAACCAGCATACTCTCGGTCCTCCGAGGCACATGGTTGAATAGCCCTGATCTAGTGCATTTCTTTTTCTTCTGTTTCTTCTTTGTCTTCATCTTCTTTATCTCTTGCCTCTTTATCTTTTTTGTTCTTCTTAATCATGCTTTCCAGTCTCACAAGGAACCCATCCAGAGCCAAGAAAAGGCAGAGAAAACCAAGCACAGCACACCTGTCCTTAAATTTCTGCAGAAGCTTTCCAGCCAGCTGTGGAAATGACATTGAGCTTCTTTTGCTGGTCTACAAATCACTTAACAGCCCATAGCACCAAAATGCATCTACCTCAGATATGCTTGTCAGATATGAGCCCACTAGGTCTCTCAGGTTGTCTGGCACTTGCTCTTTAGTTATTCCCAGGTTAAAGGCAAAAGTGGTAGAAGCTGCTGGAGCAGACTGCCAGAATACCTGTGAGACACTATACACTAAATTCTTAATAGTAAAACAAAAAACTTCAAAACTCTCCATGGTTCTAGGCAAAAATCCTTTGTGTGTGTAATGGTGTGTAGTCTTTTCTGTGGGCCGTGCTCTTTGTCTTAATTGCTGTTTCCACCTCCTGTGATTAATTGAGGTTGGGTTTTGGATAAGATGTAATACTGGCCAAAGAGATGATGCTTCAGACTTCAGGCCACCAATCCATCTGCCTGATACGTTGGCCCATTAGTGATTTGACCTCTAGGGCCAAGGGATTACACTTCTGCCACTGTTCCAGCTTGTGCAGTGTGCCATGACCATCCAGGGTTAATCTGTTTTTTACTTTTCCTCATGTGCTGCAGTTTGGCCTTCATAGTGTTAAATGTACTTTGCAAATGATAAGCAAAGTATACATCCCTATATCCAGTGAGAAGAGGTGCCATACATCAGTTCTGGTCTCCCTGTTCATCCAGTGACAGCTTCCCCACAGAGTCTGTTATTGGTTCAGCCATACACTGGTAGTGGGTAGTAGGTCATGACTTCATCTCCATCCAGCTGTCTAGTATTGGTTGGATCAGTGCAAGCTCTGTCATTGACGTGTGCACATGCAAGCCAAGCTTTCATACAGCAATAACATCATTGCACTCAACCCTTCGGGCAACCCATGGGCAATTGCATGGAAAGAAAGCCAGGGGTCACACTCCTGTAGTGCAGGGAATACGGTAGCTCGCAGAGTATGGCCCACTTTTCCATCTTCCTCTCCACAGCAGCTAGGACCCTCCTCGCTTAGGAATTGCATATGACAAGTCAATTGCTCGTAATGGACACCATTGCGTAGACAACAAACTGTAAGCTGAGCTGCTTCCCTGTTCATCCATTAGCATGGAAAATAGCAATTCATGTATTCACTGCCAAATTAAACTGAGAAGAGGCTTTTTTTTAAATAAATGTATCCCCATTACCTTGCATTTAGTTAAAGTGCCTAATCTCAGCCTGTCAGCATGCATGATGCATTCATTCCAAGAAATCCAAGTCAAACAGAGCAGCTATAGTGCCTTTCTGTTTGTTTCCCCAAGGTTTCACCATTTAACCTCCTTTTTCAGTCTCAGTGGATTATGATGAGCTTATGGTGAAATGTTTGTGCTCAAAAAGATTTCTTTTACGCCTCATCTAAAAAGGTATGGTAAATGTCAGGGCGGCCAGATTACTGTCACTCGCTAATCTCTAGGTAGGTTTTTGAGGATTATATTTATGGCATTTCTGCTTTATGAGAGACTGACAGGGAAGATGGGGGATAGAAAGAGAGAGGGAGAGAGAGCTTAGTTATTATTATTATCTGCAGTTATTAACAATGTTGAGAATAGTACTATCATCGTCTGTAAAATAAATTGAACTTAACTTGAACCTAATTGTGATGCTGTTTGTGACAAGAGATTGTATTTTCTAAGGAAGCTTGCAATAGAACTATGACGTCTCTGTTCTACTGTCTCTTTTATCCAACGAATCCTCACCTTCTCTACTATAAGTTCCTAGTTTGGAAACCTGAGCGTGAAAAACAAAAAAAAACAACTCGACAGTATTTTGAATGTAGGAAATGCCTATTTTTTAAAAAAGATTTTTAAGTGCCAAAAATCAAATCATGTAGAAAAACCTGTGTTCACGTGTAGCGGAATTCATTTCACAGTCCTAATATTTGACAAAACAAATCACAACATGATCTTTCATGATCTGTCAATATCAGCCCACAACTGGCCAGACATGACAGCTGCGATCAATAATGTTTTTGGTTACTTGTACATTATAAACATGATAACAGACTTCAATCCAAAGCTGTTGTGTGTTTACAATACAGGGCGTATCTGTTGTGAAATGTTTGCACACTTGTACCCAGCTGCTCTCAGACGTCATATATCTGGAAGATAAATCCATATATCTGAGATTTAACACGATTGACCCCAGGACCTATTTGAATTACAGCGTGCTCCCATGCTTTCTGGGTCTCTGCAGCTACAGCAGAGTGTTTCTGTTTGAGCTCAACAGTTACATTTGCCGTAGAAAAAGGACAACCACATAAAAATGTCCCTGAAATCTTAGGAAGCAAATATAGTCATCATCCATTTCATGGTGTATAATTTGTCAGAGTGGATTGGTTTTGTCTCCGCCCATCCGTCTGTCAAACATGTTATCTCAGTTCATACCTCAGACGCTACTGGTCTGATTTCCACAGAAGTTGGAGAGATGATGTGTCTTCTCACTGTGTTCCGATTGGCCTACTGGGAGCGTAATATTAGAGATCAAAATGTTTGACATAAATGTGATATCTGTGACACCACTGGTCTGATTCTGATAAAAACTTTGAGGGGTGATGCATTTTGGCACTGTGTTCTGGCATTCACAAACATCACACTAATTGGCCTTATGGCACGCAAAATTCAAAAGGTCAATATTTTCAATTGAAAGGCCATAACTGCTACACCACCAGTCTGATGTTAATGAAACGTGGAGGAATGTCAAGTTGTCAAGTTCAAGTCAAGTTGAGATGAGTTTATTGTCATTTCATTTCAGCCTAACGAAATGTCGTTCCTCACTGGACCAAGGTGGAAAAAAAACAGAAAACATAAAATACAACCCACATAATAAATAGAAGAATAAAATATATTCGTAAAAAAACAATTGGCTGAGTAGTGGTGTAAAGTATAAAGTGACCCGTGCAGGGTGTGTGTGTGCATGTGTGTGTGATGATGTCAAATGAGGCATGTATGTGTTTTGGGTAGCAGCGGGTGTTGAGCAGTCTCACAGCCTGGGGGAAGAAGCTGTTGCGCATCCTGGTGTTGCTGGATTTAATGCTGCGGTACCTCCTGCCAGACAGCAGGGGGTCAAAGAGTCTGAGAGAGGGGTGGGAAGAGTCCGCCACGATGCCCCTTGAGCTTTCTTACTGATTGGCCCAAGGGGTGTCTGCGTCATTCGTGGGGGACGACATGTTCACTTGTTTCACATGGACCACAAGGAATGACATCACAAGGCCCTACAGTTGACAGGGTGTCTATACACACGAGTGTTGAAGTTGTGAAAAAAACACTGAAAAACCACTGTTAGGCAGTATATTTCAAGAAGGCCAGGACCAGCCCAGCAACCTTCAGCCAATAGGTGTTTAGATATACATGGGCCATCCAGGTGTTGGCGGGGTACAGCTAACTCATCAGCCAGTCTCTCTTAACGCTTGTTAGCATTGCAAAGCTTTTACTTCTTACTAGGGTTGGGCGATATTGTACATCCTCCTGTCGGCTGATCGTTATTATATATGTCACCAATCCCTAATCTCTTCATCCATGCCAGGGTGGGG